>VYZT01039619.1:9037-35388 GCA_013400735.1 Pomatostomus ruficeps
GGAAAAACTGCATAAGCTTTTCAAGCCTCACTTGCTGCTTGTTTTCCAGGCAGTTTCCTCCCTCCAGTTCAGCAGGAAGCATAGAGGCTTGCTCCTTTTCTTCAGCAGACCCCTCTGTGGCTTCAGGAGGTTTGGAACACAGATACCCATGTGCACCATGTTTTTATTTCCCAGGAAACATTTGGCTGCTTGGCATGAATAGAAACACTTGTTAAACATATATATATATATATATATATATATTTGTTGGCTCAAAACTTCAGTAATCATAGTTTCCAGGCAGAGACATCAAAGAGGTCAGCATTAAGAGGAAAGAAAATAGCACTTGAAGTCAGGAACCTGGAGATTTAAAAGCTGCCCTTTACCCCTTTGTTAAGGGGTAAAGTCCATTGCAGCTAGCCATAAGCACGTAAAATCTTCTGAACAGAGATTTTTAACAAACTGGGCAATAAATAAAGAATGAATGAATGAATGCGTGCAATAAAGACACCCTAGATGGAGGCACTTAAGAAGAGGCTTGCCAGACTGATTCAGGGTGTCTGTGCTACAGAAGAATATGTGCTAGTTGATAAAAGGCTAAAAGCCTGTTAGGTAGAAAAGCTGGATACAGTCTTTTCAGAAATAGAATGCTCTTTCTTAAAAAAATTTCCACGCAGGCCTAGTTCATAGAGTTTTTTAAATGCATCTTCAAAAGGGTTTACTGCTTAAGATAAACAGAATAGCCAAGAGCCCAGTTGGGAAACCAACGCAGAATATATCTCTACAAATTTCTCTTAGGAAATCAAGTTCAATAGCTTTCACTTTGCCAGAAGCCTTCACTTCCTTCTGTCTCTGGCTACTGACCCTCCTCTCACAACCAGAAGCAGGGACAAAAATCACAGTATTACCTTTCATGCATCTTGCTAATTAAGAGTTCAAAAGACCTAAAGAAAGACCTTCTTTGGCTTGCTCTCCAGTAACCACGTCTTTTAGCTGTAAGGGCTTACAACCTTGCTTTATCCTACAGCTGTGCTTTACACATGGAACAAGAGACAGAATATTTTCCTGAGGTTTCCCTGCTCTATTTCATTAAAGCTTCCCCTTCCAAGATCCAGCTCTAACCAGCAACTAACCTTTTATGATCCAGATGCTCACTATCTTCTGTGGAGTCTTCTAGGCAACTACTTATAAGGGTCCACCACAGAGTTATGACAGAAAGCTTTTATAGACCTCGATTCCCCTTAAAGAAACCTGCTTCCCCCTGAAAACCTGTGAAAGAAATCAGGTAACCTTTTACTCTGCATGAATGCTTTCCTATAGGAACAGAACGAGAGCAGCTGTTGTAGAAGACACTGCCAGTCTTCAGGCAGGATTTAATTATTATGGCAGATGTTACCAGGTGATGCTATCTAACATACATCTGCTCAGCCACTCATGGGCAGGCTTGTGCACTGAGTCTACCAAAAGCCATATAGCCATATACATATGGCACACAGCCAATAGATAGGACTTTTAAACACAGATTGTTGGTCAGTTCAGGGCTGTATTATCCATAGTCACAGGGCTGCTAGTTACTGAGAGAATAAACAGGAAAAAGTTCTTTCTGCTTGCATCCTTTCCTCTCCAAAACAGCAAAAAACTGAAGAGTGCTAACAAAAAGAAAAACCGGTTCCCCATTGTCTCTCATAATTACTTTTGTTGTGAGTGAGACTTAAGAATGTTGATAGATAATTTCAATTATGCAGGGTTTGGGGTAGGGAATGCTATACAAGCAGAATAAGAGTTTAATCTCTATAATTTGAAGGGTATTTTGTTTTGTTTTGTTTTAGCTAAATAACAAGACTCTTGAAAGAGAAGATTGTTGCTGTACTGTTTAACTGCCTTTGTGGCAGTACTGGTGGCTGGGAAATGAAAACAGGCAGTGGTTTGAAAATACACAGATGTCACGTTACTTAACTCTCCCACAGAAGCCTACCCTTCCAGACTGTGTGTGTTTTTCAGGCTTGAAGGAAGGATAATCATAATATTTTTCATGTGTGTTGTCACTGTGGGCAGGTGCCTGTGCCAGGCTGGGATGCTTATTGTCATGGACTGTTCTCAGGTTTGCATGATTTACATGTGCTGATTTTGCATATTCAAATGTGGACGAAAGCATTTATTGGTGAAGATAGAGTTATGCAGCTGTGACTGAATTAGCCTATAAACTTGCATATGTATTTTGTGTTGAAATGGACCACTACAAACAAAGTTTTGGGTATTGTTTTGAAAATATGAAAGATTTTGCATCTTGGCATTTATATCTCTGTTTAAAATAGCTTCTACTGCTTAGTCCTGATTAAAATAATCTTGCTAAAAAGACTATGAACTGTGTAATAGCATACAGGTGATGTGCAGTGCTCTTGTTTGCTCAAATCATCTTACTGTAATTTGGAGGCTAGATGTATACCTAAATCTATTTTCCATGTTTTAACAAAAATACTTCCCCAAAAAAACTGCTCCTTTCATTAGTGTTTCTATCAAACATGGTCCTTCTAAATTTAGCCCAGTGCTTTAGCGATAAAGAAATAAGCACCTGAACACTTTTCTACTTTTTTTTTCAACTTAGTTGAAAAATATTACATTACATCAATTAACTACACCTCGTATTTTTATTCAACAGGTGCAAAAAGCACAGTCACGTACAATTGAAATCTAACCAATTTATACACTATTTTTTAAAAATAGTTAACAGGATATGCTGTATAAAGGAGCAATTGGTCAGAATGACCCTGTTACTTCTGTACTCAATGCTCTTCAGCTGATCTGCTAACATTTATTCCCAGATCACACAGGGTCAGCAGTTGCAGGTGTTTTTCTTTTGTGTGTCACTGCCTAGGTCTTAAAGCTGAGGTCTAAGGAATAGAAATCAACTCTCTAGAGACACCAACAACAGTTCCCTGATAGCTGGTTTAATGAGTTATTTACAGGAAATACAGGGAGCCCCATGATCTAACTTTGCTCAAGTAAGGATTAAGGGCAGCTTGATAAAGCTATAGTAGTTGAAAAAGCTCACAGGAGTGGGCAAACTAACTTTAGTTGTAACTTTACCTTCATTGCAGGGATTTATGTTGTGACATACAGGTTTATTTGGAGTCCTGGTTCATCCTTTAAATCATAGACTTGTTCTTGAATCCATATGTGCTGACTTTTAATATAATGAAGCTAGTCCTAAGGTCTTAGCCCTAGCACGTGCAGGTCTTGAGCAAAAAAACAATATATTTTTTACCTCCACACTCAAATAGTAGAACACATCTGCTATTTGAGATAAATAGAGAATAATGATGATATGACTAATTCAGTAAATGATAGTGTGTCATCTGAGTAATAAACCATGCTGCAGGCTCTCAGCATTGCACTACTTCATATGCCCTGTAGGCAAAGATAGCCTCTTTGTTCCAAGAGCTTTACTGAAAGTGTTTTCCTTTTCTGCTTCCCTTTCTTATAATGCTTCATCAATTTCTGAAACTATACAATTAGCAGTAATTATAGGTGGGCTGGAAGAATGAAGAGAGGTTTTTAGATGATTGTCTTAAAATTTACTCTTCTAAATAACAACAGATCTGCCTCACATAAAGAAGGATGCAGAACAATTCTGTCACTGCAGTGACACTCCTTTCTACAAACAATTTCATTTGTCATTTTAGGAAGCTGATAGAAGTAAAGAGAATAAAAGAAACAAACCAATGAAAAATTAATTTTATTCTAGTCATATTTATAATAAAGAGAGAATAGAAAATAGCTATTATGGCAATTACTTTTTTAACATTATCACCATGCATAGTGAGTATAATATAAATATCACTAAGGCAAATATCCAAGCTTTCCATCTGGTGAGCTGAAGAGGACTGCTCGTGTAATTTTTTAATTCTTCTCATAGTTTAGAAGTTTTAAAATTTATTTTCAAGCCTTAGAGGTAGGCTGATGCTTGAGCACTGAATGACAATTTCTGACAGTTGTCTGGTTTTTTTCTCTCCAAGAGACACATAATATACTCTCTTCACACAAAAACAGCAGAAGGGAGATATCTAGCTACATATTCACCCAAGTGCAATATACAATGTTTTGATATTTTCAGTGAAATTTTACATGTGAATATTAAACATATATATCTATATGCATATATAAATGTCTATTCCTAAAAAGAAGGTGACATGCTGCATCCTGACACCCTGTCTTTGACCAGAATCAGTAATGCAGACAGAATGTCACACACGTTTTTCAGGTAAGGTTTGATTCTCTCAAATCACTTCATCCTTGGGGGAGTCAAGGAGTGGCATGACTCTTGACTGCATTCAAAAGGTGTTTGCATGTTGCGGTGTGCTAATGGCCAGGTTTCAGTTTTTCCCCATGGCCAGGCACTGCTGTGTCCCCCTTCCCCCCTGGTATCTGGTTTCCTCCCCTGGAGGGCTCTGTATTGCGCAATCCTGTACAAAACCCACCAAATTCAAACCCTGCATCCCTACCTCATAGGATGTTTGTACCCTCCCCCACCCCCTCATGTTGGTATATATGTAACTGTAACACACCGTGCCCACGCTTCCCTGGCAGGATCCTGGTGGTGAATAAACCTCCACGGGAAGCCCCTTCACTTCATCTCTCCTTCCTCAGCATGCCTGGAACACCAGTGGATTAGGTGAACCCCTGCTGGACCTTCGCCAGCCCTCCTGTGCTCTGAAGCAGCCTGGCCGGCCCCTGGAACTGTGGGTGGATGCCCAGTGCCTCTGCCAGTCGCACCGTGGCATTTGTAGGACTGGCTTTTGCTGCCATATGCCCCAGACACCAAATGTCCCTGGAAGTCCACCAGAACCATAGCATCGTCGTGATCCTCTATCTTCTATCAGCAGCTGGGATGCTATTTGCTGATTTGCTATTTGCTGCTGCCTCAGTAAAGCTTTGTTTTATGATTTGTGTTGTCAGATTCTGTTACTGTTCAGCTCACAGAAGGCCATGTATTTTAACATTTTTGCACTATGTAAGAAATTCATAGATGTGGTGGGTACAAGATGGTTGGAAAATTCATTCTTATTTTAAAATCAAGTACTGTTTCCTTTCTGACATCTCGCTTCCATGTATTCTGAGTTCTGAGTACAGGGCCTGAGGCAGTTAAAAGCTCTTTAGTCATGTTCATTACTTCATGCAAACTGTTAGAACATATGAAGATGAGTGGTTCACTCTGTGGTTTTGTTATCCTGCTGGGCATGTGTCATCCTGCTGTAAGCCCTCTCTTCTATTAAAAAAAAAAGGAGCAACAACATGTCCATACGGCAAAACAGCACTCTGATTTTTAATGGACAAGTTTATTGCTGGATGCAATTTTCAGGTAGATGCAGGGAATGTCTTTTCAGATACTAAGCCCTTAAAAACAACAACACAGCTTACACTCTCAAAAGGCTCATTTAAGCAGTAAAAATAATGAATACAGTGTTTGTCACTGTAAACTTTTCACTGAATGACAATAACAGATATCAGGTTAATCCTAAGTGATTTGGTAAAAAACCCCAACCTTTTCTCAACAGCTTTCTTGTGATCAAAATTATCACAGGTTTGAGAGGCATGCAAATATATATTTTAAATTTATGCAATTGCAGAATAAGGATATAAATATCAAGTACTGGGAGCAGGGGCTTTATTTATAAATAAGGCAAAGTGTAAGGTGTTTGACACCCTCTATAAATACTAATATTCCTCATATTCCAGAGTCATTATCCAGCATTTGGCATACCTACATGGCACTGAAAGACCTTGCTGACAGAAATTGAGCTGAAGTAGAATTTGGTGTAATTCAATTTGAGCTGAATTGCTCAGATGCCTAGAGTTTGCTAGAAAAGGAAAAGAGACCTTTCTGTGCCATGAAGACCCTTTTTGGGAGGAAAATGTTCTAGCCAGAATAGTTTGCAGACTGCTGGTGTGGGTTTTGTGCTGGAAGAAGGGATATAGCTTCAACGATTACCCTCAGACTTCAGAGGGCAGAAAGTCAGATGAAAAATCTGGAAAGTACTACACTGAGCAATGACCATATAGTTGTCAATAAAATAACTTAGACCACAGCTGCTTCCTAGTCAGGGACCTGATGTTATACAAGTGGCTGCTTTTTGGTGCCAGGCATATAAAGCTCTGAGGTTTCAAGACATACCCTGTACTTCTGTGCTGCCTAGCAGTGAGCTGATGTTTACCTCTTTCCAGCATGTTGCCATACAGGATGACAGGAGATGAGTCTCCTAGAGCTAAAAATGTCTTAGATCTGAAGTATGTCGCTGGCTCACACACCAAATAAAAATGTTTAAAGGTTTTTCAGGTCAGATTAACCAACCTAACTATTCTCTTGAATAGTATAGTAATTTTGAAGTAGTTTTAAATCAACTATGTGACAAATAAATAGATCTTACATACTTAGGAAACCCCAAGACAGACTTTTTCATTTACCAATAGGTATTTGACATATAGTAGCTGCACCTTCTAATCTAATTAAAGGATTATCTTACATACTAATTGCCTTGGTACTTAGCTCAAGAATTTCTGACACAGCTTTCCAGAAGTAAACAAGGTCAATATTTTATAGTGCTGTGGATTTCAGCTACTTCACAGGAAATTAAAATATTTGCAATACACAAAAATGTCTCCTGTAGGGTTCCCTAGACTCCTTAGAATCAAGGCTCTCAAGAAACTGCTAAAAGGAATTGAATGGGCCAATCAAGCTTACAGAAAACTGACTTACTAAGAAATATGGTTGAATGACATAATGAGATTATCGGAGAACAGCTATAGTATGGACCAGCCTTGGGATTTTTTTTAAAATTTTTTTTATTTAGTGGTGCCAGACACAAAGATGTAGTTATAGCTACTAAGTCACAGTGGACTGGACTGTCTCTGAGTTCTTTCAGCTATTTGTCACTTTCTGTTGTCATGGTTTTTTGGTCCCAAGGTCAAGAAGTACCAGCTGGCACCCAGACACAAATTTTAAGGAGCAGTCCTTTCTGAAAAAAATCACTCTTGAGGAATGCTACCTGGAGCATGTTGCAGTGGGGTCATGGCACAGACTCGTGAGTGAAGCTGATACCAAGAGGTTCAGGTTCGGGCTTGGTTCCTAGATCTCTTCTATTTCACTTTTTGCCTATGCTCTTTGACATTCACCGCTAGGCACAAAGCTTGTCTAATGAGTCCTTGGCTGTCTGGTATTCTGAAACCACTCACTGTGGTCTTTGCCTCCCAGAGACCTGTCTAGACTCTTCTCAGCCCAGGGTCTTGGATAACAGGGAAGTGAGGAAAGTGAACTTAGCACAAGGACAGCCACAGTATTTCAAGGAAGTGGTACTACAGATTTCTGTACACTAAGTTTAGTGGACTCTTTAACTTACTTTGACCTCAGAGCTACTGTGAGTCCAAAGGCAGCCAGAATTTCTGTCAAGGCACTCTTGTCTTCTATTTTCCCTCTAGTTCTGTGTACACAGGGCACTTGAAGGTAATAAGAGATTACTGCCATCTTTTTCTTCACACTGCTTGCCCCAGTCAACTCTGTTTTTTGGAATGCACATTGTACCTTGGGAATGCAGACCAGTAAGGTAGAACTGATAACCTCAGAATGTAGTGCTAAGGGCTTTACTCTGTGTCCTGGTTTGAACTGGAATAGAGTTAATTTTCTTCTTAGCAGCTGGTAAAGTACTCTGTTTTAGCTTGAGTATGAGAATAATGTTAGTAAAACACTAATGTTTTGGTTGTTGCTTAAGTGGAGCTTACTCTAAGTCAAGGAATTTTCAGTTTTTCATGCTCTGCCTGTGAGCAGGTGCTGAAAAGACTGTGAAGGATCACAGCCAGGACAGCTGACTTGAACTGGCCAAAGGAATATTTCATACCACAGAGCACCATGCTCAGTGTGTAAACTGGGAGGAGTTTGCAGGGAACCATGGATCATTGCTGAGGGATGGGCTGGGAATTGGTATGCCAATCTGAGCAGTTTTAATGTGCATCACTTGTTTCTTTTGGGTATAATTATTATTATTATTATTAATAAATTATTGAACTGTGATTATTTCAACCTGCAAATTTTACCTTTTCCCACTTCTCCTCCTCATCCCACCAGCAGGGTTAGGAGAAAGTGAATGAATGTCTGTGTGGTACTTACTTGCTGGCTGGGGTTAAACCACAATAGTCCTTTTTCCAGAGTTCTCTCCAGAGTTTCAAAGTTCCAGTACCAGAATTTCGTCCTGGCGAAAACCAGGACTCTGTGATTATAATTTAATGACATATTCAGCCTTGGACCTTAAGAAAGCAGGTACTTTGAACACCTTAGAGAAATAAGATATTAATCCAAAACATAAAACAATGACATTGTGGAACATATATGGAGTTTGCAGCCTGATAAAGACATATTTGGTTCTGTCAACTTTCAGTGCACAAAATGAAGGATCATGTTAGGCCAGCCATCACCAAATATCATCACTGTCTTTATCTGATCAATATCTTTATGTAGAGGGGACTGAAAATGTTTTCTTGCCCTGCCTAAAACAGTGATGCTATTGACATACTACAGAATTATGTCATTCTTCAGTGAAATTACTCCAGTAATTCTAGAGCAGATGCATTTTATCTTGATGCAAATCTACCTCAGGTTTTCCTTTGCTGTTGATGGCTTGCAATCACTTCCATATGGTATGAGATTAAAATGGGCTGCTCAAGGGAATGAAAATAAGAGATATGGCAATTATGCCCAATAATGAATGTTTAAAGAAGATAAATCAAGACATCCTCTGTAGTCATTTACTCTTGAAGAAAGGAAGGTTAAATATGTTATGCATCATTTTTTAGGTACAACCCATCTTAGTGGAAAGCCAAAGTCATCCTAAAATTCATAGAGAGGTTTTCTCTATATAAGATGCACAAGAAGAAAAAAAAAAAGTGCAGTGCGCAGAGAAACAGCAGAAAATTCAAAGTAGAGGTGAGGTTTATTGCCTGACTGTTCTCTCAAAGTCACTTGTGAGACAAACATCAGCCACAAAAAATATACAGAAAATCTCACATTTTTGTGCAAAGACATCTTTGATGTTGGGTTAATGCAGCAAAAATTAAGATAGGAGTTATGTCTATTTCCTCTGCCATCAGCCTGATAGTTTCTAAGAAAAAACTGATTTAGACAGCTGGGGTGATGACTTCCAACAGAGCGCATCTCATACTGCTTTAAGAATACTCTGGAGACTTCTATCTTTGGATTCATGTCAGTAAAACCCATCTTGAAGTTTGTTATCTAAGTCGAGCTGACTCATTGCTCATGAAACCAAACATCAAATAAAAACAGAGAAAAAACTGCACATTTGATTGATTAGTCCACTGGTTTATTTTTTAGTGTATAAATTACTCAGATTCACTTCCATTCTCTGACCCTTTTGAACTGAATTTATCCTTGCAGAAGAAAGATCCTGATGAGAAGGTAATTGAGTATTCCACAATGGGTCTCTCTTAGTCCCTTTAGTGAAAAATGTGGTTTTCATAAATAAATAAGAGATTTATTCTCTAACATAACTTTTCAAGTGTTCTGATATGGTTGTTTGTCCTCATTGCCTCCACAGACATGCACAGCGTAACTTTCTCTCTGGGTTTCATTGCACTATCTGCAAACACAGGTGTAGCTTTCCAACACATGAGTCAGATCCTTTGTATGGAACTAAGCCACTGGACACCTGATGTGAAATCCAGCATCACCTACCACTTCAACACCTAGATTACCTGACAAGTCTGCCAAAACTGGTTGCTCATGGCAATCACCTGGCATATAAAAAAAATCAGCTTTCAGTCTTCAGTATAAAATCACCGTTGCGGCATGATCCCACTGAAAAGCATTATTTTTTATAAAGAAAGACACTTTTATGTTTCTCCCCCTTGCAAATGGTAGCTGTTTCTGCCTCTAAGCCAACAGTCCTTCTAGAAGAGAAATTAAGTGTAAAGGATTGTGACAACATGTGAAGGTTGAAAATTAATGAAGGATTTAAGGAATTCTTCAGCTGCACGTGGCAAATAGAGCAGCTGAGAGAACATCAAAGAAAAAACATATATGCCTCAAGTGCTCAAAGATATTTAAAAGTTTAACTGGACTATTAATCTAGGCCATCATCTGCAACAGCCTCAAATTGCTATTAATTCCATTGAATTTTGCCTTTGAAATGATTGCATTTTAGGCCGTCCAGAGAGGAGAAAGAGCAAGGTTTTTATATGTAGCATTAGGTCTGCGAAAGGGGTGATGGTGTGGATAAGGTAAAACAGTGATATAAGTTTTACCATTTGGAACAGAAGTGGGTTTCATTTACCAGAAACCGGCAAAGCATAGGTTTAATGTTGCATATAAACAATGCATCAGTCATGATCAGTACCGAAAGCCAGTAAACCTTAGGGGAAAATGAAGTGACATGCACTGAAAGTGATGTTTAATCTGCAGAGAGAGATGTTAATGTTTGATCTGTCATAACTGTGGTTCATTTTTATTTAGAAATCCTCTGTGAAATAGAGCACTTCAGTAAAATGCAATTTGTTGTTTCATTAGTGTTGATGTGGCCATCCTTTCTTCAGTACCCAGTACACTGAGAGGAGGCAAAAGATTAGCTGCTGGTAGAAAGGAAAAGGGCAGTGGAAAGAAATGAAGTTCAAAATATCCATGTTAACTTTCGTATAGATAAATCTTGAGTCTCTGGGTCTTCATCAGACATGACTGATACTGTGTTGGTTGACACAGAGTAAGAGCAAAGCTGGAAAGGAGAGGGCAAAGCGAATACCAAGCACATTTCATCCTGAATATAAGTTGTAAGTTATGTCAGACTTTCTAAGACACTAATTTCTGCCCAAAGATAATTTTCTTACAAGATTAGTTTTTCTTTAGGTGTCAAATATATAAAGCAAACAAAACAAAACAAAAAAGGTAACCTTTCTATTCCAAGTCCTTCCTGTTCTATGTTTGATATCTGTGATGATATTTTATTTGTGGTACTTGTCTTTCTTAATATGGGAAGGGCTATGTATTTGTAAGTGTTGCATGAGATAAGGAGAAATTGATGGTTTGCTGGGCTTTCATATTCAAGAAGAGGTACATCAGCAGTTGCTTATCAACTGTATTATTCCAAGAAGGATGACCCAGGATTATGAGCCAAGTAGAAACAAATGTGAATCACTGTACGTGAAAAACACCTGATGTTTCTGGTCTCCAGAAATTGCAGGTCTCTCAATGGCCACTAAGATAAAACCAGGATGTATACAAAAATTTTACTGCCAGTCATACATGTAATTCATGCAAAATCCATGATGTATTTCAAATAAGTGAATCAGGGTAACAGGAAAAGAAAATGGGTAGCTGTTTTGTCCAAGACAATAAATGAAACCAGTAGAAAAGTCATCGAAGGGGGTCTGTGGCTGACTGAGCCTGCAGCATGGCTCTCAGAGCCAAGCTTTTCAGGGTACTTAGGCACCTAAAGATGCAAAGAGGTGCCTAATGGTTAAAACTTTGCCAGCTTCTTATCTGCATCTTTAGGTGCCTAAACACCTTTAAAAATGCATCTGTAGCTCCTAAGGATGAAACCCATGCCAGGATTTCTAGCTACTTGTTAATGAGTCACCATTAGGAGCCAGTTGGAAGCAGTTACATGCTCGCTTGGTTTATTTTAGATGTTGGGTCTGGAGTTCCAGCCAAACAAAGGATTAGGTTTGGAATAGGCAACACTGAAGCCTTAAAAAGGTATTTTTCATGAGATTTTGTGTGTGGTAATATGATTCAAGATGTCCCAACAGTTAACTTGCTTGCATTCTGAAACTATGTTCCATTTCCCAAGGGATAGCCTTATCAGTTTATCAGGTATTACGGAAACAGATAATTCCAGCCTCTTTCAAACCTGTTTCCACTTTGTATAAATAATTAATTGTTTCCTGAAGCAGGACCTTGAACTAACTCTCCAACTTCCTAGGTATATTCCCAGCAGTTGAATTTGCTTTACCTTATATAAATAATGAATACATCAACCATTACTGTATATTTTAGTATATATTTAGTATATTTTAGGCAAGACTCTTAGCAGAAGATATGCTTGCACAGAATTTTTGATATTTTTGGCCAAAAGCCAAGGTTTTGCAAATTTTCTGGCTGTACTTGAGCTGCAGCTAGAAGACTTGCTGCTTTTCACATGGAACTAAAGCTATAAGAACATATCTGAAGATTCAAAAATTAATCCATTTAAATTAGAAGTAGTTTTAGGTTCAGAATTCTGTTTTTAAACTATAAATACTACAGATATATTTTTTATTTTTAGTAACAATATTTCTTGTGAACAGAAGCCTCTGTTTTTCTGCTTAATTCATAATTATGTATTGTATGCTTTGTTTTGTTGCACATCTTCTTTCTGCCAAAGCTGTAAGCTAAATTTAAAAATGGTCATAAACCTTTGACATTTTTTGCATTAGGAATACTGACTGTGAGTCAGTTTTTCAGATGTTTGTTACTGATGTCATTAGAGGAAAAAAAATAAATTCTGTCCTTATTGAAAAGAAAATGGAAATGTTTGTAAATAATAGACATTAGTCCTGCAAGGAAGCAAGGAGTCTGTAGGCTCTGTCTCTTGCTAGCTCCAAATGAGATCATCAACTAAAATTTATGTCTGAAGTCATTACAGGAAACCATGTCTGGTCCAAAGGTTGTATCTTAGTCTAAAAGCACATGATATAGATGAGAGAAGTCATTGTAACTGAAATAATGTGGTTGTAAGATCTGATTTTTCATGATCCGTCAACACTAACATCACTCTTCCCCCCAACCTTGAACACTGGACAGCTTTTCGATATTTCAAAGTTCCTGTGTTTTATAACAGTGCTGGTTACTGAGAACAGCATGCTTTGGATGATCATTGAGTTAGTAAATGACTTATGGGTTTCAATACCATGTTTCTATGCAGTTTGCTGCTGAGCAGAAGCCACAGAAGCCCAATCAGACTAATCAGGAATGTTATGACTGCACAGCTAAAAAAAAAGATGCGGGATTATTCCTGAGCTTTGAGATGAAGTCTTACAAACTAGTTTGCACTTGCACAGTCTTTAGAGACAGTCCCTCCTAGAGACGTTTGTTTTGGAGAGGGAAAAAACAGAACAGTTCAAAATAGGGAAGTGAAATGACCCAACAAACAAGAGATGCTAATGTTTCTTAGATCTGCATCCTTTCCTGGAAGGTTGCTGGAGTCCTGGAGTCAGACATGCTTTTCTCATAGAAAACACGAAAGAGGATCACTTACACTTGGTTATACCCAGTGGTTAGTGTGGATGCCACTTAGGAGATGGAAAAATGTTTTCACATAGCCAGTCTGTGTGATCTGAACTGGTTCCCCCTGGTGCCTAAACCACAAGCCTGGGGGATATGCTAGGGTGGGTAAAGTGTCTTTTTAAATGATCCCGACTGTACTGTCTTTGAGATAAAGAGTAAGTGTAGAGTCAAGAAACCAGCTCTTCTGATGGATACTTACAGGATCCTGGATAGCTGAATGGGATCAGATGCAATTGCCTGTGATGTGTTGGTGTTGCAAGTGGTGCTTCACATCCTGTGGTGAGAGGCCATTTACTCCTGAAGGTGCCTTCATCATGGCCCAGCTGGGTATGGTGGACTCAGGGAGACAGACACCTGCTCATGTCAGAAAGTTTTGTTCCCATTTTGGGTCTGCAGTTTGACTACAGAGCCGTGCTCCACACACAAGATAAGCTTAGGCAGCAGCTAAGAGGATGATGGAAGCATCAAAACTTGAAAGACTCACTACCAGAAAGGTGACACCCATAGTCACATATCAGCTGAATGGGACTGTTGAAAATGTCAATGAAGCAAAAATCTTGGACTTCAATTTCTAACATTGCAGTTACATTCCTAAATGTCTTTATAATTATGCATCAGACAGATATGCCCAAAGTATAAGAAACATAAAAAAAAATTCCTCTCTGTACACTGGGATTCTTCACTTTCTTAGTCCAAATAATCTTTACAGACAGATCCACAGCAGGTATAAATACCTCTTTTCTAAGTAACTAATTTCCTCTCTCCTTTGTGCTTGGGAATCTTCTTTAACTGACCGACTCATCTTCTCCTGCTGGATAATCTTTTAATAGTCTCAGTAATTTTTTTGTTTTGGTTTGGGGTTTTTTTTTGTTTTGTTTTGTTTTTTTTTTCTTATCAAAACATATGCAATAAGTGAACTCCTATGATGTTCCTGACTGGCACTGGCTAAGTGCTCTCAACCATCGTCATTTAAAGGCAGGTTTTCATTCTGCCAAGCATTTTGCTGATATCTGCAATCATCAAGATTTTGCTTTCCTATATTTAGCAGAAAACAGTTTCTCTGCTTTTCTCACTTCTAAGCAGTTTGGGCCACGTGTAGCTAAGAAGTTCGCAAATCTTTAGTTGCTCAGACTGGGAAGTTAAGATATTTCCTGCTGGAACAGGATCAATAGAGGTTTTAGGCACTTGCCAATGGCCTTTTAAGGAAATTATCTTAAACAGCCTTCTGGACAATGATCCTTTCAGAATGTAGTGGAGTTCAGGCACATTTAGAGGTCACTCATTCCCCCATTAATTCTACCTTGCTGAGAAAAATGCTGAGGGAGGTACAACATAGCAAATACCTTTTACTCCATCAATAATTTCCCTTTCCCTTTTTGCTACCAGCACATATTGCTACAATTAAGCCACAGTTGGATGCAAGAGTACAATTATGCACTGTGCATTACTGTAGAAAAGAAATAAGTACTTCAAAATAAATGTAATTGAAATACCCTAGCAACCTGAGCGGTTTTAGATGCATACACTTTGTACACATTTTAGATGAGCATTCTGCAGTCTGAACTCACCTTACTAAAGATATTGCAATGTAAAGTCACATATTGGCTCTTTCAAAGATGAAGAATTGACTTTGACTGATAGGCTTAAAGAAGTACATTTTTGAAGGCATTTTTTTCCCTGACACCCTTTTATCAATGGGATCTTCAGACAAACAATTGACCTAAAGTCCTGTTCTCATAGAAATTTGCAACTGGGCTGGTTAGGGTTTCAAGTCCTCAAGAAAAGTTCTGTAGATGGGGAAAAAAACCTCCTATTGTCCTCACAAGACTCTGGAGAAAATCTTTTCATTTCTCAGGACCTTGATTTAAGGCAAGATTTCTAAGACATAAATGAAATGAAGTAGTTTTTAAACTTTTCTCACATTCCCTTGTTCTACAACAAAAAGGGCTGTACTACAAGCTCTAAAGTATTTCAGCTCAGAAATGCATTGACTGAGCATGTAGACTCCTTTTGTAGCTCTCAGACCTCCAGTAAGAAGCACTTGAATGTGAAGAACTGTATAACCTCTTCAATTTAGAACAGTCTTGTACCTCCCAAATACAGCTAGAGAGGCCTAATTATGTGCAGGAGTTTTCCTGCAATTTTTTTGTTGCTGCTTTGGAGGCCAGCTGAGATGGGTCCCTGCTGATGCACAACATTCCTCAGATGGTGGAATATGAACAACTAGTAGGCTGTTTTTGAATTTTCATGGGAAGTGAGTATAGAGCCCAGATATTCCCCAAAGAAGGTAATAAAAATAAATCAATATGCTAAAGACTTGTTCTTTTCTTAAATATTTAAAATTATGATAGGAAATCTAGAGTTTCTGTATTCATGATCACTGTCCTTTAGAGTGCCTGTTATGTTCTTTATTATTGCCCTTGTTAAAAAAAAACAAAACAAAAGAGAACACACATATGACAAAAAGACAAGCTTCTCTATGTTTACCACTCAAAGATTGTTTTGGATTGTCTGACTGTTTATGCATTAACCTAAATAACTGGAAAAGTCCCTAAGAGAATACCAGCTTCATAAAACCCATATTGTTTTAATACAGTTGTTTCTCTAGGTTACCTAGTTTCAAAGTGACCCTGAGTTTTCGGAGGCTCTGTTACGAAAATCTTGTCACTCTCCATTGCATGAGTGGTCATTTATGCTATTAGGGTAATAAGTAGAATAGATTTAACATGATACAAATGCTAGATTTGAGTAAACTTCTGGGAAACCTCTGCAAATTCACAAAGTTAATGGCATAACCTCACAATTCTCCAATGGAAAATAAATTTTAATGATTTTATAGACTCAATCCACATTTCAAGATGTGAATTTCCCCTAACTCCACACTACTTGACTCCTCTTAAGTGCTTAACTTAAACAAATAAAAACTTATTTTCCCACATGCTTCATAGAGCTATATTGACATGGTTTCCTCCTCTGTGAAAGAAGAATAGAACATTATTCATCAGGTACTCAGAGCAAAGAGGCTGAAAATTATAACATAGGAAGGGCAATAAAAGTGCCAGTAAATATACGTGAGCAGAAAAACAATGTGGGAACACAGAAAAAGCATATGACACTTAGCAGACTAAAAACAGGATTAGAGGGTATTAACAGATCTAATATCTGGTTAAGGCCTGCAGGATGGGAGAAAAAAATAAATGTTTGTATTTTTCCTTTGAAAGTGTTGAAATTCTGCATGAATAGAAGCCTTCTGCACAGCTGTGCTAGACTACAGAAGCCAAAACTGTGGATGCAGTCTCAAAAGAACTTTTACCTGCTTCACAGCCAAAGCGTCCACAAGCTCACGGGAGCCCAAGGCTGGCAATGTTTACCCTACTACAAGATGCCTCCAAGAATTTTGTGCAGCAGTATTTTGTTTTGGAGATTAGAAGACTAGTAGTGAGAAAAGTTTCCTTAGGAGATAGGAGGTTTTTAGTAGGCTTTAGTAACATTCTAGACTTTAATTATTACTAGGAAAAAACAGCCTGGTAAATTCCAGGAAGCAAAGATTACTGTACATGCTAGCAAAGCCATGATTTGTGGTAAGAATTAGCTCCAAGGCGATAGAGGGAAATTCTGATTTTGACATTCTGGTTTGGTAGTAATGAAACAAGTCTCTGGATTTTAGCTGCTCGGCTGCAGCACAAAAGCGTTTTCCAGCCAATCGGCGCACAGGACACGCTTTTGTGGGTTTCTAATCTTGTTCTTTTTTTGCCTTGTTTTGACTTTGCTAAACAACGCATATTGTATTAGCAGAGCAATGCATATTGATGTTTCCTAGTATTATAGTGAAAAGGGAATACTGATCTCCTTGCTCCCATTATATGTTAGCATTATCTCCCTTCAATGGATTACTTGGAGTTTATAGGCATGCCCCAGAGTGATTTGTAATCACCATCTTTAGCTCCTCTGTCCTTGCAAAGAAAATACTAAATAGTTCACTTGCATGTCTTTGCCATGCACTGAAATGTCATTAAATATAACAATGAGAGGCTATATCTGCTATCCCTTGTTGTGTAAAAAATCCTGGGAATGACTGGAAATCATAGTCTTAATTTGTATGTATAGCAAAATAGAACACCGCCTGTATACAATCAGAAAATGTCTGAAAACATACTGGGAGACCTTTCACTCTCTTAAGCAGAAATTTCAAGCCAGGACGTTTCCCATTCACCTCCTTCCTATGGCTCTGAAAGCTGTGGCACGTTTGGGTGTTAAGACCTTCATCTCCTTTGTTAGCTTAGGTGATGGAGGCAGGTACTGGTGTGTGGGAAGACATTACAGCTACATGAGCCAAATTCAGCTGGGAAAAAACCCCTGTGGAGCCCTGTAGGAAGAGGCCATTGAGATGGGAAGTGGGAAGAGCTATATTTGGTTTCACATGGCAAAGATGGTATTTACTTTTGTTGCTGGACTTTCTACACTGTGCTTTTCCCTAAAACCAAAGTCTTTAAGAAAAGTTGTAAGGCTCTCTTTCTGTTTTTCTCGTTTTGCTGGGGCTGGTTATTTCTCGCCCCTTGTTTTAGTGGGTTGGGTGGGCTCTTCATTGCAGTGCCTGATTACAGGTCTTGTTAGATGATAATGATCAGTTTGGAGTTACATTTTTCTATCTCAATCCAGACCTCTCACTTGCTTGATCCTTCGTCTTATGTATTTTCTTGCAGGGAAGAGAGCCTTCAAGGTCTGGGATTCATGGTACAAAGCATTAACTTAGCGACTGAAAGCGATGCTTCAATAAACTGCTACGGTCATGCTACCAAGCAGAAATCAGGATGTGCTGTTGAAAGGTTTGCTTTAATGTCTAGACTATAGATGTTTTTGCTGGATAGCACTTGTTCAGATATTGATTGTGGAGACAAAAGTCTCTCTTTTCCAAGTCAGCTTTTATGTGGGAAGCAGACAATGTAAGAACATCCTGGGTATTTGAAAATATGAAGTCCTGATAAGAGAATACACTTCAATTAATGTTGCTATTGAAAGCCAGAAAACAGAAAGTGGCAATGAGTATAAGAAATGCTTCCGTTAATGTAAGGGGAGAGCTGAGAAACAGTAGCATTATCCACTTTATTCTAGGGGATTTAGGGTGAGAGCTGAATGCAGTATGTGACAGATTTCAAAAGACATAAGTCATTCAGTGCACACTAATGCCTCTACCAAAGAAATGCATATGAAACAGTTTTATGACTTAATTTCAATGTACAGGTCAGTGGAAGGTTCTGCTTGGTGGGTACCAGACTGTGGTGTTCTGTGAACTTTCCTACTTCAGAGAATGCAGTAAAGCTCCTAGCACTGAAATTTGGTCATGATCCTTCAGTCTCGTACATACGTCATTCTTGTGCTGTATTAATTTCACACAATTTAAGGGAGATTTTTAAATAAAAAATTTCCTTATTTTCATCCTTCTCTGTCTGCAGCATATTTTTAAAGCCTTGTTAAATATTCAAATACA
The DNA here is from genome assembly GCA_013400735.1 of Pomatostomus ruficeps. NCBI lineage: Eukaryota > Metazoa > Chordata > Aves > Passeriformes > Timaliidae > Pomatostomus > Pomatostomus ruficeps. The sequence continues at coordinate 27,823 of VYZT01039619.1, forward strand.
TATGTGTATATATATATATATATAGTGTATATATGTATAAATATATATATAGACATAGGGGTGGCATTATTTGCACCTTATTTCCTTACTGTGGAGATGCTTAAATGTATAGTAACAACTACATTTTAAAAACAGTTTTGGGAGTTTATCTAGGTACATGAGATTTCTGCACCATGTCAATTGTTGCCAGTGAAAACACGAGAAGTTAATGTCAGAAATAGCTAAGAAGAATACTTAAAATACAAATTTTAGCATATGTTTTTTGCCCAAACAGAACGAGTCAGTGAAGACAAATTATTCCAGTTGGCTCCCCTCGGTGTCGTGCTGCTCGTCGGGCAGGAGGTGGCGGTGTTGATCAGCGCTGCTGATCCCTCCCAACAAAGGGATGATCCACCCGCCACCACCTCAGCCCTTCTTTGCCGAACTTAAAAGAAGCAGCCATCTGGAACTTATTCCAGGATTTGAATTCAGTCACTTTACTGCTTAACAGTGACCTGCCGAACAGTTTAACCATGTTCCTCTCCCCCCTTTTATGCAAATCAGAGAAAACAGCCAGAGAAAATAAGAGGTATAATGTGATACATAAAATTTTGTCACCTGTGTTAAAGTGTAGCATGATCTGTGAAAAGAAAAAAAAAAAGAACAAACCAACAAACAGCATCAAAATATCATTTGGGGAAGTCAGAGGAAGGATGTTATAGAATAAGTGAGAAAGTGAGAAAAAAAGATTCAGATGTTTTTTTATCCAGGTTTTCCTAGACTTATAAAGGTTTCCATTCACTATAGATTTCATATGGGAAAGATCTTTCTTTTGCAGTACAGTTCTGAGTTCTATTGAAAATGTTTAGTACCTTTAGTGCTTGTGAAACACTGCAGACATCAGGCCTGTGCTCAAAAAAATATTAATAGAACAAGAACCTGCATTATGGTTTTCCTTCCTCATACTGTTCTCATTATGTAGGAAAATAACCCTTGAGATCAGAGTTAAAAGGCTGCTTGTAGGCAGCATGGACATTTCTAGTGATAGCCTTTGTCAGGATTCACACTGCAGTGGTATCCTTTTTTCTCTTGTTCTCTAAAGCTAACTTCACTTTTAGCCAACTAATCTGAGACGATTATATCTTTTAGGGACTACGGACTTATTTTTCCATGTGACTAAATGGATTCAAGAAGCACTGATTTTTGTCAACGGGGTATTAGGATGTTATTAAAGGGCTAGACTGTAATTTAGAGTCTTAGATGACAGGTTACCCAGATGACGGTTCCAGTTGTGTGCTACTATCTCCTCATGTATGCAGAGTCTGTAAGGACTTCCTCATTTGCACCAGTCTCTCATCCACCTCACACCTCATTCTTCCTTTCCCAGAAGCATTACTGAGCTGGCTTGAGGACTGCAATCACAAGCAGCCATGTCCTTTTTCTCATTATTTTTTCTTCTGGGGAAAGAGGTAAAGGGCTGTGGTTCTCATTTCTAGTGGGAGCTAATCCTGCCGTGTGAGAATATAAGAATGGCTCAACTAGATAAGAGCCAAGGGTCACCTTGCACAGTATCACATGTCCACCTGGCAGGGGCAGAGCAAAAAAAGTTTAAGAAAGAACATGAGTGTAAGGCAGGCTTTCTCCAGACAACATAATCTCATTTTGAGGCAGTCAGCAGTTTATGCTATGTCTAAGCAAATGACTGTCTTCATAATTCCTACTTCTCTTAAATACAATTAATCTTGAAATTCCTTTCTACTTCTGATTTTCATAGTACATCAAATGAGTTATAGTCCACCATTTAATGGGATGATGTCTTATTCTTCTTTTCACACTTAATTCCTAATCATTCATTACCTACTTCTTCCACACATCACATTTCACAACTCAATTACCCTTTTTCATACTGCCTTCAGAGTTGGGTTATCTACAAGAGTCCTGCTCTATTTTGACTCTGTGAACTGTTCAGGACTCCTAATGTAAAGAGTGGTAACTGGCATGTACCAAAGGAGAAAATTAAAACCACAGCTTGGAATATCAAAATATCAGTATTAGTATCTGCAAAAGGTAATATCCTCAAAATTGTGTGCATGCTTTAATTGCACATCCTAAAAACTGTTTGGCACCAAAGTGTGATAATTCCTTATTTAGAGAAGACAAAGCAGAAATGGCAGACAAGTCAGGCTGCTTACCCAAAGTCACAGTGTCAGAGGTGAGACAATTTGCAAGTTCTGAACCTGTAAAATAACACTACCTGCCAGTGCTCCTCACCCTTCTGGAGGTACTTACTTTCCCTGCTGCATGTCTTCATTNTTTGTCAATCATATTTCTCCATCCGGTATACCGGAATTCGTAAACACAGATACAATTTAGGAAAACATAGATAATAGAGAGAAAACAAGTCATGGCCATGACAGAGAAAATCTAACAAGAAAACACTGAACACTGCAAAGTCAGAGCAACATCTTCATTACAGAATTTTAACACTTGGGTTTCGCAATTTGGGTGGCAATAACAGAAAAGTCCTGACTCCAATCCACAGGATACTGCATGCCCGTGAAGCAAATCCTGTTCAAGGTGACAGGGTTTACTCTTTCAGGTGCAAATGTTTAACAGCTTAGTTGCTGTGAGATCCCCAGGTTCTTAGCTGGACATCCACTGGAGATATTAGAGATGAGAAAAGGTGACATTTCAAGACACGGCTTGTATTTGAGAGTTTTCAGTGCAAATTGCCGAATATGAGACTTCTCCATCAGGAAACCTTGGAGACCATTGTTATTTTCCAATGTGCTTTCAAGTGCTTTCACAAAATATACTTACCTGACACTTCTCTATGCAACTACTCCTTCTGTCTCTTTGCACCTCACCTGTTCTTCCTGTGACCTGTACTTTCACTTCCCAAACTGATTTCACATTTTCTCTCAAGAAGGAATAAAAACTGTAAAACTGTTTCTTTTCTTGGGATTCTTCTTTCCAGAAGACTTGTTGAGTTCTATGGTATGAAAATAAGTTTTCCACAAGATTTCCTACTTCTTCAATTCCACTTAAGTCTCATGGTATTAAACATAATCCTTAGAATTTACATCGTACTTTTGACTATATTACCTTCTGCCCACAAAATCAATTTCTACATGTATACATACATAAACAGAACACACATATGTGCACAGAAGACACATGCAACCATACCAGTGCTTTCAGGATCAAAATCTTTCTGTGTTAACCTTTGACTCAGTCGTTAAATTAAATTGCATGAGACAAAGATCTTTTTAAAACCAAACCCTCCTTTTTGGGCACAGCCCATCTTCTGAGAAAGAGAAGTAGTGAATCCTTGCCTTCCCATTGCCTCCCAAACCAAGGTTTTAATAATCTAAATTACAAGCTGAGGATCTTCAAAATATCAGAAAGCTGCACAAAAAATGTCAGTAATAGAGGTGCAATGTGCTATGTAGAAAGCTTTGATGTTTTGAAGCCTGCATTCACTCCTAGTTATACATAACTAGGTCTGCCCTAACAATCTCCCATTCCTTTGCATGTGGCTGAGAGATATCCCCATAATGTGGAATGGACTAGGTGGCCTTGATAGCAAAGCATTTTCCATGACTGATTTGGTCCTGCTGTTTTTAACCTGCAGCTGGTGCAGACCTGGCAAACTGAAGTGCAGAATGCTGCAAGTTTGGTGGGGCCATTGCCATTTTTTACACCCTTGCTACTATACGTGATTTGCTGTGAGAAGAGTGACAAAAGGCATGCACTAAATATTGATGCTTTCTGCCTTTGAATATTATACAATTTTCACTATACCATTTCTCCTCAAGCCATGAGATAATTGTCCTTAGAAGAATATGAGGGACAAAAAAAAAAAAAAAAAAATTAACACTTTGTAACAGCACATTCACCTTGAAAATGACACTTTCTATATAGATTAACCTGGGTTTTGGAAGCCGTTCACAAAGGAATTCCCATCATATGAGATATTCTTGTTCTGAGGTATTATTCATGTGTCAAGGCCTCTACATGAAGGATTTCTTCTGGAATTCAGTTCCTTTGTCAGTCTCAGGATAGTATGTGCAAGATATTATTTTAGCATTATCAGGTTTTGGCAAATTGCTAGACAATAGTAATGTTTTTGAGATATAGTGTCAGGCAAAACAACTATTGTAGTTTGTAACAGGAAATTTTTTTTTCTCTTATTCATGTCTCTGTGTGTTGTGAGAGAGAAAGAAAGAAAGAAAGAGATGTGTGGCTACTACAACTGGGAGAAACTGATACACAACAGTCACTAGTAGTTCTCTATTACAGATGGGATTTTTAAAGGAGTACTCTGGAAACTCCAGTATTTTATTCACAATTTACTGTATACAATATTATTGGTGGATATTCTGCATAGTTCAACAAAATCTCCAAACAACTTCTGGCTTGGTCTGAGATTTTCCTGAAGAAAAGGCTTATCTACATTTTATGCAAAAACTTGCAAAGCTGGATAGCACTTGTCATGCAGAAATGGAATGGGAGTGTGTGCCTCAATAAATCTTTTTGACCTACTGAAACCAAGCTGTCTGTGGGCTTTTATAAAGGATGTCAATTCATGAGGTATCTGCAGAGAAAATGAAATACTTAATATTTTGATTCTGTAATTTTTTACTTCAATTTATCAGCTGATATTTTCTTTTGGGAAGGGGGAAGAACATCACAGCTTTTATCTTTTTTCCTGCCATTTGGCAGTTTACAAAGACCTATTCCTTGTTATGCAGGAGTTTACACTGGTATCCGAAAAAGGTGTGCATGAATGAATAAGAACATCATAAAGGATACCTGAACAGAAGATTTCTATACGTGTCTTAATTTTAATAATTACTATGTCTTAAAACAGCATTTAATTTTTCTTCATGAAATTGCAGTGATGTGACATGATATTTCAAATCTATGAACATTTGGTAAATTCCTGGAACAATTTTCATCATATATCTTCCGAAAGTGCAGCTCTTCCTTGTATCAGAAATACTGATATGTATGAGTTGATGATTTGACCTGCTATTACTTTTAACATTCCCTCAGAATATTGTTGGGGAAAAGCAGTAGTTACTGAATTTCTTTTCAAAATTTAAAAATTATTTCTCACAAAAGCTTTGCTTTCATCTGTTGACGATACACTTTTTTAAGCACACTTTCACGGTAAGTTACTTTAGTACTTGCTGCTTACGACATAAATAGGAAATGTTTCTAGACTCTAAATATTAATCTCCTTATTGCCACTCTTTGAACAGAAAAAGAATGTGCATTGCCAGAGATTCAGCCTGGATGCAGTATTTTCCCATGATAAATATATTTTTCCTTTCTTTAGCTCTGCAAAATACTTTTGTCCTTTATTTTCCACTAATGCTTATGATAAAAAATTAAATTACTGTTCATCCTTTCAATAAGTTTCCCTCAGAGAATCTCTGTTAAAGAACAAACATTTAAAAGGAATGCAGAAGCTTTAGTTTTATACACAGCCCTACTATATTATTCATTGCAATGCATTTTTAATGTCACAGAAAGAAAAGTAAAACATATTTTAATTTCTGGGGCTAGGCAGCCAAGTGATCCAGGGAATCGCAAATTCACACAGGCTGAAGACAAATGAATATAGTGCAAAATAAACCCCACACCAAGCCCAAACCTTTCTAGCCTCTGGTAACCCAAAGGTTTTCATGAGAGGTTTGCAGAAACTCTTACTGGTTGAAAATCTCCTGAGACTGTCACCATGGTGCACAGATGCTGGGAACCTCTGACCTAGAAGCATTCTGCGTGTTTCAGACACTCTTTTTTCAGTGAAGAAATAGGTCAGCAGGAATGAGATAATAAAAGAAAAAAGGCTGAAAACAAAGCTATAGCTATTAACATAGCTACTGGGATTACGACAAAGTTTTCTCCTGCCTCCTCTCCCTCTTTTTACTTCTTATAAAGAAACCAACCTTTCTTCTTTTGGTACATTTGTTCATAAACAAACTCATTTTGACTAAATAATTGCGATGATTTAAGTGAGCTTTCTTTATACTGTTTGAAACCTGGGTACTATTTTATAAGAACAAGGAGTGAATAATATTCTTTACTTTGTTTATGAATTGTCAGGGATAATGGTTTTCTTTGTGTTGTATTCTCTTGGAATTCAGCCATTTATCTTCAATTGACAAGAGTTACAGCATCTAGGGAAGAATCAATTTACAAACCTCTCTGAACATAAGACTGCAGATTAAATCTTGTGGACACTGTCTTCTTCAAACATGACCACACCTTTTATGCTATACAATGGTGGAATTGCATCATTGTTTGATATAATAATGAAAAGCAGAGCTGGATTTTTAGCTTTTGTCTGCGATTCACAATAAAGAGTCTAATCAACTGTAATTTTTAAGCATGCATTTTGAAGTTTGGAAATGTGTATGGTTAATGGAATTTCCACAGATGAAAAAACTTAATTTGCATTGTAGTCTGCCAAACATCTGACAGCAACCCACCCATTACATGAGACAAAACTGATCAGAAATTCAAGAACAATAGACACAGTTTACTTTTAAATAGTGACTGTGAGGGCTAATCATTTAAAAAACATAATTATTTTAATGGTGAAATCATCATATTACAAAAGCAATTCTTGCAAATTGGTAACTTGTTGTTATTTCAGTTGTCCCTTAGGGATTATTAGGATCTTATTTTAATAGGAAAGAGGAATGTTTGTCAATGCAGGTAGTTGAAAATTTCCAAAAGGGGCTGTTACTTTTTTTTAAAACAAGATGTTACTCAGTTGCTTGACCAAAATACTAAACCCAATGTAATTCTTGGTAAAATTACTGCATCCCCGCTCAGTCATTTCTTTCTCTCATATTGTCAAGGGCAAAGTTCAGAATTGCCTTGAGATGCACAGTTTGATTACAAGCTGGAGGTGGATTTCTCCTAAAGACATCAGAAAGTTTTATGGAATTCACCATATACCCACACTAAAAGGAAGAGAGAGCACTTTATTATTAGTAAAGGCATGGGTTGTTAAAAATAGGAGAGTAGAAAATGCCATTGTTCATGAAAGCCCTGTGGGAAAGAAGGTTAAGTGAAAAAAAACCCCAACTCTGAGATTCCAAAATTGGTTGTAGCTGAAACCAAATTTAATTTAATTTTGATGAAAGGAAAGTTCTATGAGGAAGGCATTCAAGGTGCCATTTAGACATTTTTTCAGTCCATTAAGTCGTGTTGATGAAGAAATCTCATTACAGTCTGGACAAGAAATATTCAGGGAAGCAAAACTAAACACAGGAAAGAAAATGATTAGAAGATCTAAGGACAGAAATATCTGAATAAGCTTTACAAAGATTAAGAAAGAAATCATAGTTCTGGGAAAAGCTGTGTGATGACATCATTGTAAGGAATGAAGGCATTTCTAAAATGAAACTGGTAAAAAGAAAGAACAATCAGTTTAAAGTGATCAGGAATCTAGAACTTTAAGCTAGATTTGAAGGGGGATGGGGACAATGTCAAAAGAGATAAGGTGTGGGGAGAACTATAGCAAGGGAAAACCTTGAGCAATCAGAAGCTACCAAAGATATAACCAGA
>VYZT01039620.1:7652-19949 GCA_013400735.1 Pomatostomus ruficeps
AAAAAAAAAAAAGAAAAAAGCCCCGGGCAGGTCAAGCCAAACTCTCAGTCCGAGCAAATCCAAGAAGCCTCAACCCAGAGGTTTTACAAACTCCAAGCTGGAGGCCTGGGAGTAAAATCATGGAATGGTTTGGGTTGGAAGGGGTTTAAAGATAACGGAATTCCACCCCTCTGCCATGGACAGGGACACCTCCCGCTATCCCAGGTTGTTCCAACCTGGCCTTGGACACTTCCAAGGATGGAGCAGCCACAGCTTCTCTGGGAATTCCATTCCAGGGCCTCGCCACCCTCCCAGGGAAGAATTCCTTCCCAATATCCCATCCATCCCTGCCATATTCCAGTTTAAAGCCATTCCCTGTGTCCTGTCCCTCCATCCCTTGTCCCAAGTCCCTCTCCAGCTCTCCTGGAGCCCCTTTAGGCCCTGGAAGGGGCTCTGAGGTGTCCCTGGATCCTTCCCTTCTCCAGGCTGGACATTCCCAGCTCTCCCAGCCTGGCCCCAGAGCAGAGGGGCTCCAGCCCTTGGAGCATCTCCGTGGCCTCCTCTGGATCTGCTCCAGCAGCTCCAGGTCCTGCTGACCCCAGATCTGGACCCGGTGCTCCGGGTGGCCTCACCTGAGCAGGGCAGAGGAGCATCCATGAAAAAACCAAATTAAAGGGATAACAACCAACCTCGCCTTGGATTCAAGGAGGAAAACCCGGACTGAACAATTCTCTGTTCTATTTCTGGAATTTTTTTTCCTCTTTTGTCATTTTCGTGGTGTTACTTTATTTTTCCCAGCACGCAGGAAGGCCCTGCAAGGGTGACCCAGCACAGGCCCCTCGGAGGAGGCTCTGTCAAATGTGAGAAGGCAGAGGAAAATCAAACAAATAAAATAAATAAAAAATAAATAAAAATAAATATAACTTTTTTTTTTTAATCACAGAAGGGAGTCAGGGGTTACGCAGCCTCAGCTCAGCCAGGTTTTTGCTCAAAGGGCCGCGCTCCAAAGCCGGCCCGAGCGGCTGCAGGAAAAATGGGATGAAATTCTGGCTGCAGCCATCCAAGAGAGGGTCCCACAAGCAAAGGATCAGCAGCCAAATAAAAAAAAAATGGGATTTTGCAAAATTCCTGGGCTTGGAAGAGCAGCCAGACTTTCCAGGCCCGGTTTACCTCCCCTCACCACCTGCAGATCTCAGCCCCAGCAGAATTTGGGTTTGAGGACATTTGGGTTCGTTCCGTGCCTGTTTTTGTCAGGAATCCGGTATTGGATCCCGGGATGCACAGGAAAGGGGTGGAGGTGGAATTTTAACCCCTCCAGGTGTTTCCTTCATCCAAAGTGCTGCGTCCTGCACCAGGAATGAGCTGCAGGAATTCAGGATCTGTTTCGGCCCAGATTGGAACAGGAGCCCTAATTAAAGCTGAGTTAATTGCCTCCCCATTCTCCTCCACTTCGGCACATCCAGCCTTTGGGAGCAGAATATCCATTCCAAAAAAAGTTTGAGAAAGAGATGGAAGAGATTCCACGGAATGAGCTCATTCAACTCCAGGTGAACCCGGGAAGGGATTGGAGACTTCCTGGTTATCCCACCCTGTCGGGGAAATTGGGAAATCCTCTGCCCTGCTTCCAAGAGGAGAATTCCACCCACCCACCTGGAAACACAGCATTTTTTTGGGAATTAATCAGCTCCTGCAACACAGGGCAATCCCAGGGAACCTCTGGAAGCTGGAACAGTCTGGAAAAAAATCACAGCACTTGGAAAAGGGATTTTTTACACTGGGATGGGGGGGAACGGCTTCCCACTGCCACAGGGCAGGGTTAGGTGGGATTTGGGGAAGGAATTCTCCCCTGTGAGGGTGGGGAGGCCCTGGAATGGAATTCCCAGAGAAGCTGTGGCTGCCCCATCCCTGGAAGTGTCCAAGGCCAGCTCGGATGGGGCTTGGAGCAAAGGGTGGAATTCCATGAATTTGAAGGTCCTTTCCAACACAAACCATTCCCTGATTCCATGATCCCTTCTCCTTCCAGGCTCACGGCAGCAGAAGGAACTCGGGAGCCTCCCCGCAGCTGGCAGAGCCTTTATCCCGAGGTTTATTCCTGAGCCAAGCCAATCAAATCCATAATTGCAGCTTAATCCTGACTGGGATTAAGAATATTAACAAAGTAATTTATCGGGATTTCTCCCATGCCAGCTCAGGATTAAAGTCTGGAGAAGCCAATCTCAGAGCTGGGGACAGCTCAGCCAAGCTTTTCCTGATTTTTTTGAGTATCCCAAAAACAGGGATAGGAAGAGCCAGGCTGGATGTGATCCACTCGTTCCTGATGGGATAACGGCTCTGGAATTTGGGCTGATTGTCCGTCTGAGTGGGAAGGGACAGAAATCCAGGGAGCTCTTTCAGCGAATGTTTTATTTACGCCGAACCACAGCCACACCCTGGTCTCCCACTAAAAAAAAGCTGGAAAAGGAAATTTTTCCGTTTGCTGAGTTCAGGGACAGGATTTGAGGCAGTCACAGCCTCAAATTTTCTTCCCTTTTCCTCTCAAGCTGCCCAAACATTCCTTTGAAAGTTCCTGTTCTGTATTTCCCATTTTTTTTCCTCATTTTTGCAACAGCAGGGAGGAAAATCCCTCTGGAAATCCTTCACCTTTTTCTTCCGCAGATCCCCACGGGGGGTTTTCCCACCTTTCACGAGCCTGGGTGGTTTTCCCGTTCATCCCATCGCTCCAGGGAATGCTCCATCACCTCCCTGTTTCCCTCCCTGCACCGAGGAAGACAAATCAGCCAAAAATTCCATGGAATTTTATCTTTAAGGAGATAAAATTTTATCTTTCAGGAGATAAAAAAGCAGCCGAGCAGAGCTGATGAGTTCCCTCCCCCAAAGCTGAGTCACCATTCCCGGAGGGATTGAAAAGCCATGGAAATTCGGCATTTGGGGACATGTGTAGTGAACAATTAACGCAATTAACGTGATGAACTTAAAAGGGCTTTCCCAACCTGAATGATTCCATGATTTCGAGCATCTGATAGGAAACTACGGAAAGTTCATCCCTGAGGATCAATAATCTCTCGGACACGGAGGAAGATTCTGATTCATCCCCCTGCGAGAGCAGGACGTGGGAAGGTTCCTGACGTGGCCAATGGATTTATGTTCCCAAATTTCCAGGATGCTGAGGCAGAAGGAATAATCAGGGATGGATCCCACTGGAGCTTCCAGCTGCTCAAACAACTTCTGTGGGAAGAGGAATTGTTTGTACAGCCCCAGCCATCCTGGAATTGGGGGCAGCAGAGCTGGAGCACTGAATCCAACTCTGGGATCATCAGCACAAAGATGTGGAGCTGCTGAAGGAATTCCAGAGGAGGCCACGGAGATGCTCCAAGGGCTGGAGCCCCTCTGCTCTGGAGCCAGGCTGGGAGAGCTGGGAATGTCCAGCCTGGAGAAGGGAAGGATCCAGAAGACCTCAGAGCCCCTTCCAGTGCCTAAAGGGGCTCCAGGAGAGCTGGAGAGGGACTTGGGACAAGGGATGGAGGGACAGGACACAGGGAATGGCTTCCCACTGCCAGAGGGCAGGGATGGATGGGATATTGGGAAGGAATTCTTCCCTGGGAGGGTGGTGAGGCCCTGGAATGGAATTCCCAGAGAAGCTGTGCCTGCTCCACCCCTGGAAGTGTCCAAGGCCAGGTTGGACGGGGCTTGGAGCAGCCTGGGATAGCGGGAGGCGTCCCTGCCCATGGCAGGGGGATGGAATTCCATGATCTTTACCCAAACCATTCCATGATTCTTTGATTTTAAGCTCAAAATCCCAGATTTGGGGCTGAGCCCAAGGAACAGGACAGGCTGGGGGGGGGGATGGAGCTGCTCCCTTTAACAGGGGACAATTCCGGAGCCGATATCCAAGGATAATCTGGCTCTGGCTATGCACAAGGGACAAGGAGCTGGATCCCGGATGCATCCAGGGAAATTCCAACCAGACCTAAGGAAGGAAAAGTTTTCCTGGGCAGGAATTAATTTCAAAAATATTGACTCTGAGACAGGGTGGAAAAATCTCCCTCAGTGCAAACACTGAAATTCTGTTGGAAAAAACCCCGAACAACCTGGTCAGAGTTGATCCTTTTTGAGGAGAAGGTGGAATTCCAGCACTCCAGAGGCCTTCCCAACCCCGGATTTCTGGGAAGAGTCCGGAAAGGGCCAGAAGGCACCAAAGGAAGACACAAGGAACTTCTCACCACCTCCTCCCACCCTAAATTCATCTTCTCCAGATCAATTTAAATCTCATTTATCACCTGAATTTATCTCCTCCATCACCACTGCCCAGGGCCATCAATGTTGGACATCCCAACTCCCCAGATGGGTTTTTTGGGATTTTTTCACCTGTTTGGGGTTTTTTTTGGATTTTTAACTCTCCATTATGGACCTAGAACAGCTCTAAGCTCACCCAGCAGTGACCTTTGTCCTCGGCAGATTTTAGGGTGAACAAAAGGATTTTACAAAAAGCAAATTAAGCAACCACGAAGTCACAGGGGACGGTGTCACCCCCGGTTTTGTCACCAACCGCAACTTCCCTTTTTTAGACGAAAAGGGGAAACCACCGCAACGGAAAAATGCTAAATTTTCTAACTGGAATTTCACCAAATGCCGTGATGATCGGCATTTTGGGCCACCAAAAGCCCTCAAACACCGGTTTTTCCTCTGCTTCCGTCATCAGAGAAAGTTGGAAAAGATCTTTAGGATCAAGTTCAACCACCATGTCCTCAAGCGCCATTCCCAGAGGTTTTTTGAGCACTTCCAGGGATGGAAACTCCAGAAAAACTTTGGAAAAAAGGAGTTGGAGCCAAGCCTGGAAGGGCCAAAGTGAAGAGGGGTCACCTGAGCACCCCAGCATTGCTTGGAGCCGCTGAATATCCCCAAATTATTGGGATGGGAGAGGGATCCTCCTCCCTGGGATTGGGAAAACCCCCCTCGGACCGGGCATTAGGGCAGGGAAAGGTCTGTGGAATATTCCAGAAACACTCTGAGAATTCCAGGAAAAAATAGGAAGAGGATGGACAGGACCATTTGGGACAGCAACAACCCAGCGCTTCTGGAATTCCAGCCCTTCTGGAATTCTGGAATTATTTATTTTATAGGATCACGGAATAATTCGGATTGAAAGGAACCTCAAAGCTCATCCATGGGCAGGGACACTTCCCATTATCCCAGGTTGCTCCAAGCCTCATCCAACCCAAATTTGGACACTTGCAGGGATGGAACATCCGGAATCACACCTGGAATGAGCTGGAAAAATCCTCCAGTCACGGATATTCAGGGGGAAAAAAAAAAATCACTCCAAGTTTTCATGGAATTCATTCCAAGCCCTCCATTCCCAACCAGAACAGTTCCAACATGGGAATGAGGGGAATCAAACACTTGGGAAGCACCGGGAGCTTGGGAATACAGAACCCTGAGGTGCCAGAAGGTTTCCCTCTGGCAAGTTTGCTCCCACCTGGGATTCTTTGGGAATTCTGCCAGGAATGTGCCGAAATTACCTTTTTTTTGGGATGTGGAAAGCAGCCAATCACGACCAGTTGATGCTGTTGATCCCATTCCCAACTGGAGCGGATTCCAAAGGTGTTTTCCCAACAAAGGAGAATCTCCAGGAATATTGGTCCCGTTCCCCACAGAGCCTGGCTCAGCGTTATCCCATTTCCTAGGAAATTCCCCATTTCCCAGAAAATTCCCCATTTCCTAAACCTCTGCCTGGACAGTTCAGTTTCCGCTCTGGATCCAGGAGCTGAGCCAGAGCCAAATGAAAAAAATTTGGGAATAATCATGGCCCCAAGTGAGATCTCCTCTCCCAGACAAAAATTCAACCACGTGGAGGCGCTTAAATCACACTTTATTCATGAAAAGGTGAATTTTAATCCCCTGAAACTGCTTTTAAATCCAAGATTTTCCACCTCCTCCTGCCACAACACAAATTCCCTCTCATTTTTCCATTTAATAATCCCTGCAACTGCACAACTTCTTCCTCTCCTGGAGGTGAAAAGGCACAAAATTCCCCAAAATGTAAAACCCCGAGGTTTTTCCTTTGCTCCCAGTGCATCCCTAACCCAATCCTGGGGTTTTTATCGCACTTCCCTGTTTTCCTGCTGTCACCACCTCGTGTTTTTTCCCATCCATCCCATCCAGTCTGGAAAGGGCAGAGGAATGAGACCTGATCTTGTTAATCATCACAATCAAAGCTCTTATTTAATTTCCTTCCAAGATTCCAGATGAAGAAATAAAAAAAAAAAAAAAAAAAATCCCAAGTATTTGGCAGATCTGAAGAGGAATTAAGAATTCCCAAATTAAGAGTTCGCCACAGGCCGTTCCAACTGGAAATCCAGGTGTTTATCCACACACGCACAAAAAAAAAAGGCACCGAACTCAGACAACCCTAAATCCCCAAATTTAAACCAAAAAAAAAATAAAAAGGTTCCCAACAGCACCAAAGGAGCAGGATTTGGGCTCAGAATTCGAAGTCCTCGCCGGCCATGGCGATGGCCCAGGCAAACTTCTCCCTCTGGGTCTTGTTGTAGATCCTCTCGATGGGAATCCCGAATTTCTTGCACCTGTGCAGACCACGGGACACCAGTGGGGACCAGTTTATCCAGGAGTGTCCTCTCCACTGCATCCCTGGAAGTGTCCAAGGCTGGAGCACCCTGGGATAGTGGAAGTTGTCCCTGCCCGCTCCAAGATTTCCAACCCAAACCGTTCCAAGATTTCCCGGCCAGGACTCACCAAGCCACGCTGATCCTGGGATCCAGGTAATTCAGTTTGGATGTTCCCAGAGCGATTTGCTTGTTCTCCTCCCTGTCCGTGGCCTGGATGTTCAGCCGGGCCAGCTGCTCCTCCAGCCTCTTCAGCAGCTTCCGCTTCTTCTCCGCGTTCCTGAAGGAACGGCACGGGAATGTCCCAAAGCCCGGGAATCCTCCGGAATGGCGGAGCCAAAGGTGCCATTCAGGATTAACTGATTCCCAAGGATTTGGATCTGGCGGGATGCTTTTTAATATTAAAACACAATTAAAAAAATGTGATTTCCACCACCAAAAATGAGCAAACAAAAATCCTGCATCCAGAGAAAAACCTCGGAATGGGGTGTCCAGAAAAGCTGTGGCTACCCCTGGATGCCTGGAAGTGTCCAAGGCCAGGTTGGACAGGGCTTGGAGCAACCTGGGATTCCGTGAAGGGAACCATCCACAAAATCTTTACCACCTTCCAAACTTCCATGGGACGAGAAGGACCCAATCCCAAACATTTCTGTTCCCATGGGGTGTTGGGACGCATCATCCCCATCCCTCTGGATCCTCCTGCAAGAGAGAATTCCAAGGAAAAAGCCACTCACGCTTCAGCTTTGGCATCTTTTGTGTCCTCAAACTCCTCCTCGGCTTTTTTCAGCTCTTCCTGGGCTTCCTCCACTTGTTTCTTCTTGGCGTTGATCTGCGAAGGCGAAAATAAAATCAGACAACATTTACGACCTCGCTGGAGGTTTCAGCTTCTTCCCTCTTTTTCCTTCCCACATCATTCCTCAGTTTTTTTCCAGCCCAGCTTGTCCCTGCAGCATTTTCTGGGCTCAAGAATTTTTTTAGCATCTTCTAAAATGTCATCCCAGACGCCACAAACACTTGGAGCTCCTAAATCCGTTCATCTTCTGCTCCTGCCTGGGGCTGAGGGACCTGGGACGGCACCAGAGCCCTTGGAAAAGTCCCAGTCCTCCAGTGGGGTGTGAGGAAAAGCTGAGGATAATTAAAAATGGTAATTTGAGGTATTTTCAAGCTGCTTCTCCCGCAAAAAGACGGGAAAACCGATTTTCCTGATCCCGATCCAACTGAGCCTGAGCTGCCATCACAAAAGGCCTCAAAACTTGGTTTGAACACACAGAGAGATTAAAAAGGCCCCAAATTCATAAAAATTCACCCAAATCCTGTGCCAAGTGTGCTTCCCCCAGTATCTGAGGTCACCACGCCTCTCTCAACCCCTGGATTAAAATCCACCATTCCCAGGACATTCCCTGATTTTCTTGACCAAGGTGATTCCTTCAGACGTGGCCCAAGCCCCAAAAATTAAAATCCAGAGGCCGAATTGGGTCCGGGATCCCTCAGCCGGGTCCGCCTCACCTTTTCCTGGAGGACTTCCATGGACCTGGCGAAGGTTTTCGGGATCGACCTCTGGTGGTTGCACAGGACGGCCACGGCGCGGTTGGCGCGGTTGTAGGACAGGAGCTTCCCCGCGACGTTGTCTTCAGCTGGAAAAAAACCGAAAAGCATCCCTCAGTCGCCATTCCAGGAGTTTGGAAAAGCTGGGAATGCAGCAGGAAAAGCAAACGAGTCGCTGTCGCATTTTCTCTCCAAGGAAAGGAATAACGGATGTGGGAATTGAGGAAGGACAATTGAGCACCACGCTCTGACGCCGTGACTCATCCCAAGGAGGCAAAAATAGCGGGACAAAACAGCAGCAGAAGGAAAAGAGGGAAAATATTCCCATTTTCCCCATCAGTTGGTCAGGGAATCCCGGAATTCACCATTTCTCACCAGCATTCCCAACCCGCTGCTCAATCCTGGAAGTTACTCCCACCCTACTACGCGGAGCATCACCTCCGGGTGGGACAGGGGCATCCCGAGGCGATGGGTGGAAATTCCCGAGCCCGCTGATACCGGGGGTGACACCACAACCGTGGGGACTCACGGTCGGTGAGGGCCTGGAGCTGCTCCTGCAGGGTGACGGAGGCGTTGTAGGTCCGGAACACTTTGGCCGTCAAACCGTCCATGAGGCGCTGGAGGTGTTTGTTCAGGAAAGTCGTCTGGAAAACGGGGAAAAGCGTGGGAAAACTCACAGCAGGACAGGAAAAGTGACAGAAAAAGGAGGAATGGCTTCGAATTGACAAAGGGTTTGATGGGATATTGGGAAGGGATTCTTCCCTGGGAGGGTGGTGAGGCCGTGGAATGGAATTCCCAGAGAAGCTGTGGCTGCCCCATCCCTGGAATTGATCAAGGCCAGGTTGGACAGGCTTGGAGCAACCTGGGATAGTGGGAGGTGTCTTTAGGGTCCTTTCCCACCCAAACCATTCCATGATTCCACAAAAGAGAAGGAACAGAACAAGCAGAAGCCAGGACCAATCCCTTTTTTTTTTTTTTTTCCCCCAGACCATCTTCTACCTAAACAACCAAAATTCGGCACTGAAAATATTTCAGTCCTGCAGTTTGTGGGATCAATCATCTGCCCAAAACTGGCCTAAAATTCCACCTAAATCCACAAAAAATCTTTATGGAAGTGAACAATTTTTGCCCATCTATGTCCAAGAGGCTGGAAAACCCCACAGGGAGTTCAAACAGTGACAGAGATGTCCCTGGAGAGCTGAATTAAAACCAGGAGAAGGGATGGCCACCAAAGGTGGCCGAGGTTTGGATTTTCCTCCCTCAGGGCCACCAGTGGTGTTGGAAAAACCTCGAGGTGACAACTCACGGTGAGCTGGTCAAAGAGGTCATCGCCGGGGTCCTTGTTCCTCATGAAGCGCTGGAGGTTCTTGAACACCTGAGGAGGGGAAAAGGACAAGGAATGAATCATTCCCGACATCTCCCTCATCTCTGCCTCCTCCAGACGGATTCTGATTCACCCTCGTGTTGGCACATCCCGACCTTCTCAAGTTGGGTGTTCCCCCCGTCTCTCCCATCGCCGACGTTCCAGGTTTCCCCACAAACGCCATAAAAATCGCCTTTTCCCGTGGGCGAAGGGAAATTATTCCGTATAAATGGAGACGTTTCAAATCCTGGCGCCCACGAGCCAACTGAGGGTGCTCCGGGAAGAGGTGGGAATTCTCCCTCACGGTTCAGGACAGCTTTGGAATTCTATCCCAAGGTTTCTCCAGGCTTAAAGCACGGGAGGCAGCTCGGTAGCGGGTTTTGGATGGAAATTTGGGAATGCTTAACATTGAGGGAATCCAGATATCCAAACATTTCCTCCGCTCACCAGCTTCTCCACGGACACTTTGTTGTAGTAGCGGATGGAGTCTTTCCCGAGGAAGTCGAACTCCACCACGTGCTCCCGCCCGTCCAGCTCGGGATGCAGCCGGATGTGCTCCACGCGCAGGGAGCAGCAGCCGACCGTGTCCGCCGTCTCCCCTTCCTCCTTCTCGTTCCCAGCTCGCAGGGCCAGCTGGGAGGAAACTGGGAATCACATCCATCTCATCCCCATCCCACCCGAATTCCCATTTCCCAGGTTGTTAAAGTGGATCGGGACTGGAGGAGATCGGATCATCTCCATCCGTAGATTCATGGAATGATCTGGAAGGGACCTCCAGGATCGCTTCGTTCCAACTCCCCGCCATGAGCAGGGACGCTTCAACATTCCAAATCCCTGGAAATGTTCAGATCCAGGCTGGATCAGTCTGGGAGCCACCTGGTCCAATGGAAGGTGTCCCTGCTTATGGAAAGGGGCTGGAATGAGAGGATCCTGAAGGTCCCATCCAACCAAACCATTCCAGGAATTCCATAATCATCCCCAGATTCCCTCATTTAGAGTGGAAGAACCAGCAAACCCCAAAAACTACACGACGGGGCGGACCAGGGAAGCGAATTCCCAACTTTCACATGGATGCGGATACCTTATCAATGAAGTAGAGGGCCACCGCTCGTTGCCGCTTCTTGATTTCCTTGGATTTCCAGTCGGCGCGGTACTGAGCCCGGATTTGATGGACAACACCCTTCAGGCGCCGAGCCACCTCGTACTTCTGCCAGTCCTTTTCCCCCTGGAATGGGAAACCGGGATATTTTCCATTCCCATGCTCCATCTTTATTCCAACCCTACCAGTGAAATCCTGCTCAAACCCCGTTGTTTTCTCGGGGAAAAAAAAATCCACAAAGGGAATAAATTGGAGAAGAAACGGCTCATCCAGGGTTTCTGTGCCCTCTGCTGGCCGTGCTGGATCTGGATCCTGGAGAAATCAGGGAATTCTCAACCAGTTGTGTCCACCTGGGCAGCATTCCCACTTTCTCTGAGCTCTGGAATTAAATCCTTAAATCCCCATTTTTCTCTTCCCGCAGAGTTCAATCCCACCGCTTCCTGGTATAAATGAACTGAACCCAGCTCTGGTTCCGTACGGATTTTCTCCAGCCTCTTCCTGGCTTCCAGCAGGATTCCTGGAAACACATCCAGAATGTGGCACCAGGAAATCCCTGCTGGGAGCACCCCATCCCTTGGAATAAGTTTGATGCTTCCCAATAATCTGTCCTTTCCCTCTCACTGTTTCATTTTTTTAATCCGCTTTTCGGAGAAGGATTAAAAAAAAGGGAATTTTTTGTTGATATTCCACATCCCGGCTTTCCTGGGATTTTTTCACCTGACCAAGGGCACCATTCCGACCTTCAGCTTGGAGCTGGGGTTCAGCATGATGTACTTGAGGGTGTTCTGGATGTTCTCCGTCCACGAGGCCAGCCAGGTGACCGTGTTGTCGCAGCGCACCTCCTTCCACCGGTGACCTGCCGGCGGCTCGGGAATCTTGGAATCCCTGCGGGAAGAGCAGGATCAGAGCCCTCATATCCAACCCTAAACCCACCCCGAGCCTCCTTTTCGCCAGGCTGGGCTCCTTTCCCAGCTCCCTCAGCTGCTCCCGATGCTCCAGAGTATTCCCACCATCCGGTGTTTGTCACCAAACTGGGAATAACTGGAAAACTTTCTGGATTAGCGAGGAATGTTTTGGATCAAGGGTGGCACAGTCCAGCTCACACAACTCAGAGGGAAAAACACTCCTGGGGTATGGAAAACAGGGATTGTAGGAGATGGAAAAACCCCAACATTGGGAAGAGGAGGTGCCCAATTCCCCCAATCCCGAAGGAGCTCAGCGATTCCGAGGAAAACCCAACCGGCTGCAGTTGATGACGACGTCCTCGGGCATGATCCTCCTCTTGAGCATTCCCATCTTGGGGTGCTCCCCGCGGCCGCGGAAAAGCCCCGGCGGCTCCGTTTTGAAGTTGCCGATCTTCTCCCGGTGCCCGTCCAGGATGCAGTACCCGAACTCCTCCTGGATCTTGTCCGCCTCCTCCTTCAGCTTCTGAAAGCGGGACAAAGCCGAAAAAAAAAAAAAATCAGGAAAAAGAGATCAAACAAATAAAAAAAATTTTAAAAAACCCCCAAAACCAAAAAAAAAAAGAGCAAAAAAGTAAAAAAAATAAAAAAATAAAATATAAAAAACCCAAAAAACAAAAAAGGCAAAAAACCACAAAAAACCAAAAAAAAATTAAAAAATAAAAAAACAACAAAAAAAGCCAAAAAAGCCAAAAAACACCCCAAAAACTCCAAAACCACAAAAGA
>VYZT01039623.1:0-11560 GCA_013400735.1 Pomatostomus ruficeps
GGTCCTTTTACTAGAGAAGCACAATTTGGAGGACCCACCAGGAGGGTGGAGGAAGTCAAGTTAACTGGGAGGTGTTTGGAAGGGTAGGAAACCCTAAACAGGATCTGAATGTTCTCAGTTGCCCCATTCCAGGGTGAGCAGGTGCAATAAAGTGAAAATCCCCACCTGCAGTAACCTGAACGGGCTCACACACAGAGAATTAGAGGGAGAAGGTTTTAGAGCCGGAGTTACTGCGCTGCAATTGTTCCAATAAAGATCGTGCTGGGAAGGACGGGGGAATTTTCTGGCTTTTAAGCTGAGGGGAAAGCAGAGCTCTGCAGAAGACACCCAAGACAGGCTTTTGAAGGCAGAACAGAGGATGTTTCCGCAGCGCTGCTGCTCACATCCTTGAGCACAGGATTGCAGCAGTCCCTGCCTTCATTAAACAGGGAGCGTTCTTTGCACTGGTGACAGCTTCACATTCCCTCATTTTCTCCTGGACATGGAATTCCCTCGCCTGCCCAAGCTCGGTGCTGTTTCACAACGCCAGGCTCATCGCCTCAGCTCCCCTGGGCTTTGACAGATGGAATTAGGATACAGCAGCACTGCAGCAAGACTGCAGATGGTTTCAAACAACTGACTTCAGCACCAAAATGCTTCTAATTCCCATTTTAAATGGAGCTGCCTTCCCTGGGGAGAGCGCCCGGCTCTTCTAGGTGTTGCAGTGAGCTGATAGAGGCAGAGACACACTCCAACAGCCCAGTGCTAATAAAGCAAATCAGGAGCAACTTGCCCTTTCTGTTGGAGAAAAGCCACGATGGGGGAGAAAATGCCATGAGTTTTCCCCATCTGCAGATTTCACTGAGCTGCACCCAAGCCGTTGGCTGTTTCCAGAGGCAAAAGTATCCTCATATGAGGTTTTGAAAAAAAATCCAGCACTGTCAGAGATTTCCTCGCTGAGAGCCAGGCGGGTATAGCAGAAATAATAACACTAATAGAAAAATAAAAGTAGCAATTGTAGCTGCAATAATAACGCAATAACTCAGCCTCAAACTACAGCCCTCGTTCAGGGAACTGGTCCAGATTGCAGGGGGAAAGGATGGGTTTGGGTTTTTTTAAGGTGGATTTGGTTTTGATCAGACTCCCTGCGGCTGCTTGGATGTTTATCCTGGCATGAGAAAGGGGCCAGGGCAGCAGTGGGAGCGTCTGGGAAGGTGAGAACTATCCCTGTAAGCACCTACTGTGGCAATGCTTTGTTTTAAATTAAAAAATACATAAATTCGATATTAGGAAGAAATTCTTCCCTGTGAGGGTGGTGAGGCCCTGGCACAGGGTGTCCGGAGAAGCTGTGGCTGCCCCTGGATCCCTGGAAGTGCCCAAGGCCAGGCTGGATGGGGCTTGGAGCAGCCTGGGACAGTGGGAGGTGTCCCTGCTCATGGCAGGGGGTGGAAACGGATGATCTTTAAGCTCCCTTCCAACCCAAACCATTCTATGATAAACAGAATAAAGAAACAAGGACAATAAGGAAAATCCCCCAAAGACTTCCTTCAAAAAACACAGCACAAACCACAAGAACTGTTCAAGGGATTAAGGAATCAGAACTTTGAGAAATTTTTACATTTGCGACTCTCTGATTCTGTCACAAGTTTCACACACAGTTAAGGGGGTGATGAGGATCTCCAGTGGTGGTTGTGGGGAGCTTCCAGCTGCTTGTAGGACCTTGATGGGATCTGGATTGGAGCTGTTTCCTTATCCTTAGGTCAGTGTCCTTGTAGGAAGCTGCTGCTGCCTCCCATGACATGGCTGCTGCAGTCCTGTGACAGGAAAAGAAACAAAATAATCATCATCATAATAATAATAATACAAAAATAACCTCAATAGCAATAACAATAAACAACCAAAATGTTGGCGAGGGAAATTCAGTAGCTGTAGCAGCAATTTAAAGAAGAGAAGCACAGCAAAGGTTAAAAGAGAATTGAAGGCAGCAGGTCTTACACGCTGCCCAATTTTAAAGATTCATTCTGCTGCTCGTTGATGAGATTTGTGGGTTTCAAGGCTAAATTCCAGAAGAAAAATGCTCTCCAAATTGACCCGAGGCGATATTTCACACCTTTGGAATTAAAGACAGGTGCGGTGTCAAGCCCTGCATCCACAAACAGCTGACAGGGCCGGGGATGTTTCAGCGTGAACTGCAAGGCTTGAGCCTCTCTTTCCCTGAAATGGCACAGGGAATGTGAAATCTCTGGAATCTCCATCCCTTTAGGTGATCAGAAGATGTCTGGACATGTGCAGATGGTTCCAGGTGACTTCCAGAGGCCCCTTCCAACCTCAGCCACTCTGTGATTTGGTAAAGCTGAGTGGGAAATTATTTTATACCCTGCAAGAATTCCAAATCATTTCTGTTCTCTGCAGGGATGAATTCAGACTCTGCAAGTTTTATTCCTGGAATGCAGGTGAGAGAAAAACTCCCCCCACCAGTGTTCTCCTGGCGTTTGCAAAGCCGAATGTTGTGTCCCTGCTGTGCCAGTTACAGAACACAGAAATTTTTCCATCCTGGAAAGAATGTCCTGGGGATTGATCTCCTGCTAGAACCCTTCATTTCTGCAGGAATTACCAAAGGGTTCTGCTGGTTCATGCCCCGAATCGCCATCCTCACAGCTGAGTGGGTTTATGAGGCTGTTGCCTCTCCTGGAGCAGAAATTCCCTGTTGGCACAACTGCAGATCCTTCTCTGCAAGAAAAAGTTGAGATAAAATGCGTTTTTTCCAAAGCAAAATAATTTCCCTGACCCAGCCTTTTGCAGCTCTTGTGCTCCATGGTGACTGGGGCAGAGCAAGAGGAGCTGTCCCAGGGTGGGAATGGGATTGCAAGACTCTGGGAAAGGCAGAGGTTCCCCAGGAAATAAACTGAGCAAAAAAATGCAGAGAAAAGACTTCGAGGAAAGCACCACGGCCTCAGGAGTTTGGGGTGAATCCTGGTGATTCCTGGTGCATCCTGATGATGCCACCATGCCACCCTTCCCTGCTCCCTGTGCTCCTTCCCCCTCCAAACCCACAGCTGGCTCTGTTTCCCTCTCTCAGCGCTGATATCAGAGCCCAAACAGGATTTCACAGCTCAAATCTACACCTGGGCACCCCTCCTCAGGACACCAGAGGCCTCTCAGGGATGGAGGATGCTGCAAATAACTCAGGAACCTCGAAATTGTGGAATAAACCTTGGACATGCAGAGCAAGCCTCAGACTTGAGACCCTCTTGGCTTCTCCTGGAGCCTGGGAAGGTCTGAGTTGCTGCAGCAGCACAAATCAGGGTAAAGCTCCAGAACCCGGAGCAGATGCTGTGCGAGGATACCGCAGTTATTGAGGCCACGAGGCAGAGCAATAAATCACAGCGCGGTACGGGCGTGATTTCGTTATCTTGGTGATCTAAAATCCCTCCTCCTGCTCCTCCTCCCAGCCCTCTCCGGCCCGCATGACTTGTGGCAGAAACAGCCCACTGCGTTTTTGGGAATGAAATCATCAGGGACGGCAGCAGCTCAGCCCTTGAAGCAGATGGGGAGGGGAATTTTGTTCCTAGAGCTTGTGGGGATACTTCAGGATTGCTCCTGCAGGCATAAGGTGCTGCAACGTGCCCTTTCCTCTCTCTTCTGGCATTCAGCTGGTGCAACTAAATCAGTTCCTGCCAAAAAACCATCGGGTCTGATCCTGTTCTCTCCTTTTCCTGCCAGGAGGACTCTGGGATGGATGTGAGCAGTGCCTGCAAGCGTGGGTGCTCCCAAAAAACAGCTCCTGTCCCACAAACAGCTCCCTACAGCACTTTAAAAAGTCATTCCTTGCTCCCAAGTCCATCCAATCTTCCCATCCTTCCCAGAGAGCTTCAGCCCAGCGCTGAGAATAAATAATCACCGAGGAAGGAGTTTATGGAGGGAAGGGAAGGCACCCTGGTGGGAGGATTGGCGGAGCAGCTGCTGCAGAGGGGACCTCAGGTGAGCTGGTGAGGGAAAGGGCAAACATGGGAATTGCATTTCCTGGAGCTGAATGAGAGCTGGGCAATAAAATGAAATATTCTCAAAATGTGAGGCACGCTTTCGTTTTTTTCCGCAGTCTGTGGTGGAACCGCCTTATGTTTGCAAATGTTCTTGAGGGGAACGAGGCTGTTTTCAGCAGGGTAGGAGGGTTTCAGCAGCGGCAAAAATTTGAATAAGAGCAAAGAAAGAATAAGACCCCTTCCCACTTATTACACATTTGCAACAGGAAAAAGTGAAAATATAAACCCTCTGCCCAGGAAAGAATCATTCATTTAAAAAAAAATGTCATTGTTGCATCTGTGAGTTCTCCAAAATCAAATTGATAAAACTTCCAGAGAGTCAGAAGTCTCCAAAATGTGTCCATTAGCCCATGAAAATATGGTCAGGTTGTTTGACAGGGCCCCCCTCTCCACTCCTGCCCCAGAGAACAACTGGTGACAGCTGCAGTTGACATTATTTAAACATTTCAGTATTACATTTCTGCTTTCATTTTTCAGCACCTTTCGGCTGAAATTCTCCAGGCCTGGCCAGTTCAAAGCAAATAGCTGGAGGAAATGAGAATAAAAAAAAAACATTAAAAATCCCAGCCTGCTAATTTTTTTTTTAGAATAGTATGATTCCAAAATTAAATAAAAGCCTACATATCCTCTTCCAAATCAATGATGATGATTTAAACAAACAGATTGGGAGACTGAGAGAGGAGACAAAATTAGATGGAGAATTACATTTTCCCAAGGAAAATGGAACTGGCCTGGACAATGCTTTCGGTGTAAAGGTCATCCCACAAGGACACAACAGCTGTGCCCACTTCCAAAAAATTATGAGAGCTAAAAATAAAGATATAATAAGGAATAATAAAGATACAACTTATGTCCCAATGAAGCATGGCCAAATAATTACTCAGAAATGAGAAAGTCAGCGAGAGGGAGTCTCCCACATGGCTTTTTCCCTGATTTATTGAGGGAGCCTGCCTCACACTGGGGTTGTGTTTGTGGGCATCGGAGATGGGTGCAGATATGGAAGCAGGAGCAGCAGGGCTGGTTGGAGATGAGTCAGGGGAGATGTCAGCAAAGCTCATCCTTCCTTTCCTGAGCCTCCTGGGTGCTCAGCCACCCCCTTATTCAGCAGCCTGTGCTCACAGCTTGTGAGTTCAGCCCTAGGAGTTAAACTCCTGCCTCCAGCCCAGCCCCTTCTTGCTCCGGTTCCACCCACGGCCGCTGCACCCCTCCCCGCCCCGCCAGCTGCGCTGCTCCTTATGGAATTGTGTCCTCTAAACCGGGCCCAGGAGCAAACTGTGCTCTGCAAATTGTTCAAAGTTACACTGAAAATCAAGATATTCAGTGTTGCCCTGCTGTTCAATGGGTTCAGAAGTCCCCAGGCTCTTCCCCAGAACCCACCCAAGGCTCCCATCTCTCCTGGCCGTGAACCACTCCCGTTTTCTTCACATGACAAACGGCCATGGGGGGAAATGTGGAATGAAATCTGTCTCTGCTGGAGCAGTTGGGCACAGGATGGCAGAATGGGCTGCTTCCAGCTGGGGCACAGTTACTTCTCCCCCCGAGGTGATCTGGGCACATCCTAATTTTGGAGGTGTCACTCACAAAGCTTGGGGAGGTGTGTGCACATCATTGTGACTTGGACATGGAATCCCAGAATGGTTTGGGTTGAAAAGGACCCTAAAGATCATCCAGTTCCAACCCCTGCCATGGGCAGGGACACCTTCCACTATCCCAGGCTGCTCCAAGCCCCATCCAACCTGGCTTTGGACACTTCCAGGCATGGGACATCCTGGAAATGCTCTCCTCTAGAAGCAGGACAGCAGAGTAAGGGAGATTTGTGGGGATTTGTGGGAATTGCCCTCTCCAGCTGCCACAGCCACCATTCTCTGCTTCTGCTTCTCCCAAGAAGAGCCCCAGCCCTGCAGGGAAATCCATTGCAGCTCCTGCAGGCCTCAGCTGGAGGCACAGATGGGACAAGGCCACGCAAGATGCTAAATCTGCCATGGGAGAACTCCGTGCTCGAGGCTGTGCTGGCTCCCAGTCCCCTCAAACCTTCACCAGCAGATCCCTCCCTCTCTGCCAGAGCATCCCGGGAGATGCCAGGGGGTGAATGGCTTTGCCAAAGGAGCCTGGCAAACCAAGGGCAGCGTCAGGAATGAATCCTGGTTTCATCTCTTGGCTTTCGAGACAGAACAGCCCCTTGAAAATGTGGTGTCCTCTCCTCTCACCAACAGATTTACCTCTCAAAACAGAGGCGTTTAGACTCTCACAGGCAAAACTGGCTCAAAAACGCCATGATTTGGCTGTCAGATGAACCAGCAGAAGAGGCAAAAACAGGAAAGCAATGTGAGCCCAGCTGTTCCAGCCTTCCTTTGTGGGGAGAAATAAATTTATACAACAAATGGAGTGAGGAGAAGGTCTTGAGGCACGGACTGGGCTGTCAGAAGGAACCCATTCCCCTCACAAATCCCAGCTGAAGGTTTCTGAGTTGCTGCAGGGCAAGAGCTCTGGTGAAATGGCCTTTTTTTGTTTTCCCAGCTACCAAAGCATTTTTGCTGTGCCCATAACTTAGTTCCCCAAACTAAGAAAAAGGGAAGTGTGGAAGTGCCCTGGGGGAGCGTGGGGTTCATGTCTGGGCTCAGTGTTGGTCCAGACAGACCCCAAGGAGCCCAGCTGACCTTGGAGCCACCCCAGCAGGAGCCTGGCTCCGTCAGCCGGACATGTCACCGTGTCACACGCTCACCCCGGCACACGCGCTCGTGGCCCTTGATGGATGAGATGATTTGAAGTTTTTGACAACAGCTTTTTGCAGTGGGGGGGAAAAAAAATTGGGGTTTTTCAGCAAGTTGCAGATAAATGAGCAGAGTTTGCTCGAGTGCAGGGAATGAAGAAGGCAACAGAGTTAGGGAGTCGTGAGGGGAATGGAAAATGCAAGGGACTGGTTTTAAAATTAAATTGTTGAGACAGAGAGCAAATCTGGGCTTTAAATCCTTTAGTGTTTGTGAGGAGAAATGGGAGAGGAGAGGAGAGGAGAGGAGAGGAGAGGAGAGGAGCTCATTGCATCCTTCCAGTACTTTAAGGGGGCTCATAAAACAGAGGTAGATTTTTCCTCAGGCAGGCAGTGATAGGAGAAGATGAAATGCTTTTAAACTAAGAGAGGAGAGATTTAGATCAGATATTAGGAAGAAATTCTTCCCTGTGAGGGTGGGGAGGGCCTGGCACAGGGTGCCCAGAGAAGCTGTGGCTGCTCCTGGATCCCTGGAAGTGTCCAAGGCCAGGCTGGGCAGGGCTTAGAGCAGCCTGGGACAGTGGAAGGTGTCCCTACCATGGCAAGGGTGGCACTGGATGACCTTTAAGGTCCCTCCCAACCCATTCCATGACTCCATGATGATTCCATGATTCTGTGATGATTCCATGACTGTAGCACCGCCCACATTCACAGCTGCCAGAGAGTCCCAGGGCAGGATTTGTTCCCTGAACAGGAATCCCCTGGTCCCCTGGTCCCCTGTCCCATGGGATGCTCAGGGTGACGTGGACCAGGGCCTGGTGAAATAAATCTGAGTTTAAATGAAACACAAAGGACTGCAGGAGGCTGTGAGGGTCCTGGCCAGCTCATGGTCACTGAGGACAACTAAATCAGACAGGAAAATCTTTATTCAGGGTGGGCTGGAGCCAGGAGTGTCTCATGGAAGCAGTGGGATTTCTCATCCAGAGGTGTGTCCAGGACATTTAGGGTGGAAGGAGCCCTCCAGTGAAACCTCCAGCGCAGAAATTGTTATGCATCACAAGAGGATGATGAGGAAAGGACACAAAGGACAGCTGAAGAAGGAGAAGATAATTCAGTGACTTCGTATAAGTATTCCAGGGGTGATGCAAGGAAGGTATTAATGCCATCAAAATATTGGCACGGGGTTGAAAATCTGAAAACCAACGTTAAGGTGTTTCATGGTCTGTTAAATCACCTGATGAAAGGCATTTTGAACAACAACAACAAAAAAGATTTTATATGAATGAGCATTGTTCTCCAAGAAAACAGACCAATACCAAATGGAATTAGTACAACAGAGTGGAAAGTAGATAATAATAATAAAAATAAGAAATCCTGCCATTAGATTTTCACAGCCTAATTACTCAGAGGGTTGGCCACTAATGGCCTGAGACATCCCCATCTCAGAGAACACAAGCAGTCAGGAGAAATGTGATTGCCGATAAATGGCCTGAATTACGAATAATGATAAATAAGAAATATATTTTACAGATCTTTCATACCCCAAATCCATGACTCTCAAAGAAACTTAATGAATCCATGTGACCCTTTAGTAGCAGGAGATTTTGGTCACCTTAATATGCTGCATTTGTGAATTAATTAGGCAAAATATCCAATGATCCCTCCATTTCTGGCTATTAAGCACTTTGCCCTCCATAATCTTCATTCCACTGTTCTCTGACCTTGGACTTGGAACTTCTGGAAGGACCCGACAAAGCTTCGGGCTCTGCCAGGTTTTCAGAGCAGTGGCTGAAACATCTTCCTGGTGTTTCTGTGAGCCTGGGAAGGTGTTTAGGATGTGGGCACTCGGACTGGCAGAGGATTTTCTGCTTTACTCACAGAGGAAGAGAATGGGAAGTTTGTCACCACCCTGGAGGGTCCAGCTTCAGATCTCTACACCTGACTCAAGTCTAGAAAATTATTCTATATTTTATTTTTTGGAAGCTGGACAACCACAGCCTTTACTGGTTCACGTTTTGCAGATGAACTCTTTGCTTGTCAGGAGTCTCAGAAACAGCCAGCACCAGGTATCACAACATTGATTGATTTGATACATTAGTTTTCTTGAGAGCCCAGGTGTTTTCCTTGGAAAGGTAAAAAAAAAAAGATCTCTGACCTAAAGTAATAAGCTAATGGAGTTTGTGTTCTGACTTTAGAGAAAGAGGGAAAAAAAAATGAGAAATTCATAACTATATTTATGTTTTCAATCCACTCCAAATGATTAAACTCCCTCAGGTTTAAAAAAAAAAAAAAAAAAAAAAAAAAAGACAGTGCGAAGGGATCCTTGGGTTTCCTGGTAAGCAAATCATTCATTAATAAAGAACACTTCATTGTGGATAGAAACACCTTCTGTTTGATTCTTTACAACACAGAAGCATCATCAACCGCCTGGCATGGAACTTTGGAAAGGTCAAGATTAGCATTAATCATATTTTGGAATGCTGCTAAAGGGTATTTTAGCTTCTAGCCAAAAAAATAAAAAAATTAAAAACAAGAAAAAGAAACAAGACTTCTTCTTACATATTCCCATCACATTATTCAAAGCAAGAGAAAAACAATTTCCAACTGATTTGGAAACAGCAAACCTGATCCTGTGCTGATTGGCAACCAGTTATTATTGCTCTTCATTATTGGAACGCCGGTAGCCTGAGGACGCAGCGACGCGCTGAACGCGGAGAGCAGCTCCGGAATGGAAAGTTCCTTCCCTGGCTGATCTGAGCGAAGCTGGGAGGGAGGGAAGGAGAGATCTGCTCAAGGTCACTCCTCAGACTGGTACCAGATGTGGCACCACCGTCCCAATCTGTACCAAACAGGCACAGCTTTGGATTCCAGGTGGAGGAGCTGAGCTCTCCTCTGGACACACCCCCTCACTTGGTAAACTCTAAATTTATATTATTTGTGAATTTTTGTCCCTGCTGTGCCGTCCTGCTCTGTCCCTGCCAGAGAGACCACACAGTGCCAGACGCAGGAGCTTCTGGAACTTTGTCACCACCATCCACCCTCACAATGTTACTGAAGGCAGAACCATTTCAAGACCCAAAATTTTTCATTTTCTATACAGAGCTCCAATTCCAGCAATTCTCTATCATTTATCAGAAACTCATCTTGCTCGGGACAAATTCCTGGTCCAGACTGGCTCACAGTGCTCCGCAGCACTGGAACCTCATTCACAGGGTGGACACAGGATTTGGGGTCAGAGTCGTGCTTACCTGTGATGTCAGGAAAAGCATGAGAGAAACGGGGAGCAGAGCACCAGGAAACCCAGATGGAGCACAGGAAAAGCTCAAGACTCAGCTGATGGTGGTCCCAGGAGACCCACTGCCCACACAGCCATTCCCAGCACAGCAGCTCCCAAATTCAGGGGTATCATCACCTCTGAATCTCTGCCTTTCCTCAGGGCTGCCTTTTGGGGTGGCTGTTTTATCCATGACAAAAGCCATTCCTGAGTGATCCATAACAAAATCCGTTCCTGGGTGATCCAAGCATCCTGCACCACTCCCAGCTGTGATAGTTTAGAATATTTGCATCAACAGGTAATGGAAAGTCAGGCATTCACCAGAGCTGCCCGAATTCCTCTGCCCAGGCTCCCAAGTCAAGGTTCTTCCACTAAATCCTCCTGGAGAGGCCATTCAGCAACAGCAACAACAGGCAAAGGCATGGGGAGGATGGTTCATCTCCTGTAAAGGAACACTGGTGCAAAAGCAGCTCTTTACACTGGGAAAAAGGTGTTTCCTTCTGCCCCACCTGCCTGAAGCTGGGAAACCCTCAGGAAGGGAGAATGAGGCGGTGGTGGCTTCTCCCATGTCTGGGTTCCTGAGCAAAGGGGAGAAGCAGAATCTGGGGAGACTTGGAAAAGTGATTTCACTGTGAAATCCACTCCCCAGCAGCATCTTGGCACTTTCTCCAGGTATTCTGTCCATGCAGCTGAGTTACAGAATCAGGCTGTATTGAATCAACCCCAATCAGAATTGGGGTTGTTCAGCCTGGAGAAGAGAAACAAGGTGACAAGAAAGATGGAGAGAGGCCATTTACAAGAGTCTGGAGTGACAGAACAAGGGGGAAAAGCTTCAGACTGACAGAGAGTTGGTTTAGATTGAATATTAGGAAAAAAATCTTAATGTGAGGGTAGTGAAGCTCTGTCACAGGGTGCCCAGAGAAGCTGTGGCTGCCCCATCTCTGGCAGTGTTCTAGACCAGGTTGGATGGGGTTTGGAGCACCCTGGGATAGTGGGAGGTGTTCCTGCCCATGGCAGGGAGTGGAACTGGATGATCTTTAAGCTCCTTTCAAACCCAGGCCATTCTGATTCTGTGATTAAATTCGGGCTCTGGGTAGGCAGGGAGGTGAGCTGTTGGATTCCCAGCACAGACATCACTTTTCCTGTGCACTGGGACTCTGGAGTGGAGGAGACAGCTGTGCACCCCTCTATTATCACTCTATAATGCTGAATCAAAGAAATGCAAGGTTCAAAACAAAATTATCACTTTCCCCTTCTACTTTTAGCCCCAGCAAGCTGCTCCCAAAACGTGGCCACTCCCCAGAGCCCCTGTCAGCTGTCACCTTGTGCCTCTCTGGAGACAAGGGTCATGTCACTCCTCTCCCATGATGGAAAGAGCCAGGCACTTTGTTTCCCTCTTATTTCAGTGCTGACTAACCCGGGGAGCACAAAAAACAGATGTTTTAATTCTAGATAAATTACTCCTTCCTGCAAGAATTGGTAAAAAAAAAAAAAAAAAAAAAAAAAAAAAAAAAAAAAAAAAACCCACGGGGGGGAAAAAAAAGACAACATTTTTCG
>VYZT01039623.1:11574-25012 GCA_013400735.1 Pomatostomus ruficeps
GAAGAAAAGAAGCCTAGAGGGGGGAAAACACAGCACAGCTTGTTCGGTGCTACTTGAAGGAAAGCTGGAATTCTGGGTAATGGTTTTCTGGGAAGGAGTGCAGGCATGAGGGGGCTGGGGGGGACCCTAAATGACCTCTCTGCTCTGCTGAACAGAAGGAGAATAGGAGAGAGCAGCGACCAAGATGCCGAAGTGATGATAATGGACACGGCTGCTCGGCAAGAGGTGAGCGCTGTAGCTCAGGTAGTGTCAAAATAAACACAGAAGTTGCTCTGCGTGTGCATTCCTTGCCTGTGGGGCTCTTTCCAAAGGAAATTGGACAGCTCCGTGGCTGGAGTGGCGGCGGGGGTGGTTTCCAGCCCTGATGTAATGACAGCTCGTTCGCGAGGATGCAGAAATTGCGCAGTTTTGCTGCCCATTTCCATTTTTCGGAGTGGGGGGGGTGTGAGCTGCGCTAGCACAGCCAGGTCAGGCCGGGCAGTGAGACCATCCCTGCTCCCGAAACGGGTTTCTCTCGCTGCTCCATGGGTATGTAAATCCCTCCCCGCCGAGCCTGACCTCTGTGGGATGCAGGATGCGCTCCTGCCCTCGGGGAGGTCACTGAGCCGTTTCGCTGGGAACCGCAGGAGATGATGCTCCTGCTCCTGGAAGTTTGGGGTTCCCTTCCCAGCAAACGGAGAGACGGCAACGCTCGAAAAATGAAAAATATTCCTCTTACTCAACGCTGTGGGAGGCACCAGCCCTGGGGCAAAGCCCTCCCTGCCTTTGGAACGTGACTGGAGTGCCTGAATCAGGAGCTCCGGGGCCCTGGTACTCCTGATGCTCAATAAAGGCAGGGACGCTGCCAGGGGTGGGTGAAGCGTCTTCTCGGAGCGTTTTGCTCTCTCCAGTGTCACCAGAGCATCTTGGGGCAGCATTTCTGCTCGTGTCAGGCTGACAAACCGGCTCTTGGAGCAGCACTGAACATGTTTCATGACCTCCATCCCGGATCCCCGGGAAAGGAGGCTGTTAGGCCGTCCGTGCCGGCATCGCTCTTCGGAAAGAATGTAATTTGCTGCAGAGCAATAATGGGAAACAGATGAGCTATATAACCCAGTAGGCCATTTGTGCTTCATTTCTGCAAATGCGAGCTGGAACATACGGTTGTATTTATGTTTTGGGTGTGCAGAAGAGACAAAAAAACCCTCAAACTGAAACCCCCTGTTCTTTATCACTTGATTGGCCTGGACACTCTGAGTATAAACATTACACCGAGGAGACAAGAGGGCAAAATTTCTTAATGTCCTATAGTGTCTAGACCAAAAGCAATAAAGGCTCATGCTGTCCTGTGCACCTCATTGTAATGACATTATTCAGGGGAGAACCTGTCAGGGGGGTTGAAAAATGGAAGTTTCACCTTTTTTAAACTAATTTGATAACTTCATTACCCCATGAGACAGGGGAGTGATTGGAGCCAAGGCATACACTAATGTCTTGTTGAATGCTCTTTGATTTTATTTTTTTTACAGCCACTGGAATCAGTCAGGAGTTCTGCATTATCTCATTATAATTGTCCCGGGAGAGGTACTTCGATAATTTTTATTACCAGTGGGAATGAAAATGTATGTTTTATTTGGTAATTTCATAATAATGGCTCCAACTCTGTAACAAACTCTCAACGAGCTGAACCCCGGTCTATCATTATGCACTCACTCTGGAAACACAGGATGCAGGAATCAGACAGCGAGTGCACTCACCCTGGGAACAGGAGCTGGCAACTCCCTTTCCATGCATTTTAAACAGCAGCAGGGGCAAAAAAAGGTTGTGAGGAGTAACCACAACAGTGGCCGTGGCCTGTTATTCTGCAGTGGAGTCAGGTCCAGCCTCCAAGACCTCTTGCAGCCTGGCC
Source organism: Pomatostomus ruficeps (assembly GCA_013400735.1). Taxonomy (NCBI): domain Eukaryota; kingdom Metazoa; phylum Chordata; class Aves; order Passeriformes; family Timaliidae; genus Pomatostomus; species Pomatostomus ruficeps. The sequence goes on from VYZT01039623.1 coordinate 13,463, forward strand.
TTCCCTATTTTCCTCTCCCTGGGGGATGGTATCTTAGCTCCAGAAATGCTGATGGCAGCCCAGATTTTAGCAGCTCTTCACAGTTTACTTTCATTTGTTCCCTCTGTGATTTAATTTTTTTTTTTTTATCAGCCCCCAGGCTGTGCCAGTGCTAGAAATGGGGTTGACAGGACCTTCCAGCCTCCTGGCTGAGCTCAGGAGCAACCTCAGGTGGATCTTCAGGAACCATGGAACCTTCATGAGCCCTCAAGAACATTCACGCTCCAGCCTTGGAATTGTTCAAGGTCAGGTTGGACAGGGCTTGGAGCAGCCTGGTCTAGTGGAAGGTGTCCCGTGGAATTGGAATTGGAATTGGAATTGGAATTGGAATTGGAATTGGAATTGGAATTGGAATTGGAACTGGAACTGGAATTGGAATTGGAATTGGAATTGGAACTGGAACTGGAATGGGATTATCTCTAAGGTCCCTCCCAACCCAAACCATTGTGTGATTCCACGATCTCCAGTTTGGTGCTCAGATCAAGCTCCAGTCAATATAATCTCCTGAGTATTGCTGGCCAGCATGAAGAAGATGAAGAGGAGGTAAAGGTTCATGAACTCCTAATACCACACCCAGCGTTTATCCTGTGACAAATTTTGGGGCTAACCAGAAGCAAAGGGCATCCACAGGGCCTGTACAAAGCCCAGGAACTCCCAGGAACTGCAAAAAACCAACTCAGAGAGGAGAAGTCAAATCAAGGGCTTCTAAAGACAAAGATAACAGCACTTCCCAGCCCCTCATCCACCTGCTGGGGACAGGCAGAACATATTGGAGACGCAGCACTCTGCGCTGCCACGTGCTTGCACTGCTCCCCAGGCATCTGCTGTTAGCCATTTCTGCAGGCAGGAAGCGCTGTCTGACCCTCTACAGCCCATCTTCTGCTCATATCACTCGTGGAACAGCACGGTTTTCCATCTGATAGCTCAATGTCTGTCTGCTCCTTCTGCAGTGCCAGGCTGCTGCAAGCTCCGAGACCCCGCTCGAAGCCTGGGAGCCACGGGCTCCGAATCTCCCTGCCTCCAGTCACTGCCTTTATTATCATTCTGTGTGTCTCCCATGGCAGAAATTCCATGCTATGGTTGCCCCCAAAGCAATTTGTATGCTACGACTCAAAGAGAGCCCCAGGCAAGAGCTGGCCTGATTTAAGAGAGTGAGAAAAAATTAAATATCTGAGTCTGTCGAGAGCAGACATCTTCTAGATCCAGAGATCGCTTCCCCCAGATTTTCTTTATTCACACTCTGCTGAAGGTTACAACCTCTCCAGGAAGAATCAATTCTCTCATTTCTTGGCTTGTTGCAGACAAAAATACATTTTTTAGTAAAGATATACTGATTAAGTCCATTCAATTTCACTGATGCAGGTTAGGATAACCTCACTGGAGAGCTCTATCGGCTGATAAAAGGGGAAATCTGTTACATGAGACAGCGGTCGATTTTATAGAGTAATATAATGTAATATAATATAATATAATATGATATAATATAATATAATATAATATATATAGGCTGGAAAAGAGCCCATGCTCAAGCAGGCCCAAATACATCCGATTGCTCAGAGCTTGTCTACCCAAGTTTTGAATGTCTCTGAGGATGGAGAGCCAACAGCCTCTCTGGGAAGCCCATTCCAGGGTTTGAACAGTCGCAGCGTGAATTTGTTTTGCCATTATATCCAATAAGAATTCCCCTTGTGCTTTCCTCTGGTTCTTCCCCTGTGCCACCTTCCCTGCAGGGCCACACTGGGTATTGCAGTTGGCAGCAAGATGTCACCAAGCCTTCCCTTGTGCATGCTGATGATGCCTTAGGATTCAGCTTTTATATTTTTCAGATCCTGCACTGCTTTAGTGTTTAACTCTAAAACTCCACACAGCCTGTTGAATGACTCTTCTCCCATTTTAGTCAGACAAAACAATTCCTCTCTAGGCCTGAATCAACTCAAGGACACCTCACTGTCCTCAGGCCCTGAGAGATGTAAACAACAAGGAGGGAGGAGAGCAAATTTAGGGTAAATGACTTCATTACCTGAAGCTGTAATTTGAGCATTAACCCCCAATATGCAAATGGCCCAAACTTATAAAAGTGTGAAAAACCTGTGACCCATCGTCCATTTTAGGGTGTAACCCCTGGGTGGGCTCTGACTGCTCTAAATGTACCTGAAGGCCCTTCAATAAATAGAACTGCTTTTTATTCTCTTAATTTTGTCTGGCCTCTGTTTCTAGGTAGCCCCAACAAGGCACCAGTTTCTGGAGACCCAGATGGGACAAGGAGGCTTCTGAGACCCCTCTGGACCAAGTAAGACCCAGCTACGCTGCCCCTGCCAGCACTTTCGGGGCAGTGGCTACAGTCCAGGGAGCATCAGAGCCCAAGAATCCTCCAAGTTCACGAAGGCCTCACCGAGCACAGCCAGCTCCCTGCCATTCCCACGCTGTTGCTCCAGGATCCTGAACCCCTCAGTGTCACTTTGCAGGGCTCACCCCTGAATTCTCCAGGCTTTGCTGTTTTGGGAAGCACAGAACCAGATACGGCATTCCAGAAGTGGAGTCACGACTGCTGCTCAGAGGTGAAGAATCCCTTCCCTGGAGCTCCCGGTGAACCCTTCCCTGAGCACAGATTGCCACGGGGATGCTCTGCTGGCTCGTGTGCTGCCAAAACCCACAGCTCCTCCTCCACAAAGCTGCTTCCCAGCCAGCTGGCACCAACCCACCTCATTGCACAGGGTTATCGAGTGCGAGATGCAGCATTTTAATCATGGCTTGAGTGGTAAGAGCAGCTAAGAGCTCTTACATTCCTTTAAGTTCTCTTAATTAAGGGCTAATTTAGCTTCCAAAGCTTTGCATCATCTCTTGAGGTTACCTAATGAGCAGCATGGCTTGAAGAACAGAGATGCCACCAGGCCCCACTTCAGGCCCACAGAGCTCCCATTAAGTGTTGAGGGAACTGCTAAAGCACTTCAGGGGAGCTTTTCCCACCCAGCTTCCAGGGGGATGGCTCAGGGAATGGGGCCCCTGGGACAGGACACGATTTTCATCCATTCCAAGCCACGAGGAGGCCGATGACATTCTCCCAAATTATCTACCAAAAAGCAGCAATTTTTCACGTGGTTGCTGTCCAGCAGACTGGGTTCCAGCACACATTGCTGGCTCAAACAGCCCCAAGTGGCAGGGCTGGAGTTAATTCCAAATTGATTGAATGGAGGGTACATAAGGAAAAAAAAAAGATTCCAGAAGTTACAAGTTTGTTAGCTGGGTAGAGAAAATGCTTTGTGCTTATTCATTCTCTGCCATCCAAGCTCTCTGTAAATGTTTATGAACCAACAGCAGATGCTGTCCGTGTTTTGAGGCATTCCACGTTCCCACTATTTACCAAGGGAAAAGAATCTAAGCCACAGGAAAGCATAAAACCATAATATATCCCCCAAAATGTTAACATGTGGTGCCTTGTTTCATCTTGAGCACCAAGTACTCACCTACCTGCAGAAAGGTTCTCTGGCGTAATTGCTGCCTTACCTTTCCTCAACAATTTATTAATGCAGCTGTGCGAAGAGTCAAGGTCAGTGTTTGTGGATTTTGCTGGATAACAAACAAACCTGAAAATCCAGAGCGCTGTTAACCCAAGAGTGGAGGAGGTTTTGAGTTATTAGAAACTCGCTGCTCGTATCTTCTTCCCTTCGCCTGATGCGGCACATCTCCCAAATAATCTCAGCTTTAAATTATATCCTGAGTTTATTAACCATGACATCAGAGAGAAAACTACCCACTATCATCTTTTTCCTTCCTAAGGCTGAAGATTTCTGCCAAGTCATCTCAAACTCTCTTCTTTTCTATTAAAAATAAACTCCACTGCATTAACTCTACTCCATTAACCTTTCCTCTTGGTTAAAGGTTTCTAAACCACTCCAGGCACTGCTGCTTCCTCTGGTTTCATCCTGCATTTATTGTGAAGTGAGAATCAGAAACACGAGGACAGGACGGGGATTGACAGGCTTTTCAAAATTCATCAGGAAATGCAAAATTTTACAACCACTCGGGCAAATTCTCAGAGCTAGACCAGGATTCTTCCTCAGTGGGAAAAGGAGTTGAAACTGTGCTAGAAGAACAAAATAAATGGGAATAAAGACAGGCAGCCAACAGCCAAATTATCACAGTCCTGAAAATCAACAAGGGTCAACCCCAAAACCCATCATGGCTTGAGGTTCAGCTCCATCAGGTGATGCTCACGCCAGTCTTGTTCTCATTCTTCCAAGTTTTTTCTCAGTTTAAAGGGAAAATCTGGTCATTTTCCTTGTGGGCAAAGGAATTTTAATGCCACGTCTGTCTTTGGGGTTAGTGCACGGTATAGAAAGAGCAGCTGATTTTCCCTGGGTGGATTCAGTCCCTTAACGAGCCGTTAATTACAGAAAATGACATTTCCAGCCCAGATCTGCCCTGACCAGTGCTTCTGGAGAACGACCAGATTTTAAGGGACACTTGTACAGGTTTGCAATGAGCTGGTGGATTTAACAGTGGTAAATCAGCAACCCTAATCCCTGTGTGCAGGTCTGACAGTTTGATGATGAGAATGGGAAATCTCATGGAATCCTCCTTCGGTTATGGACAGAATTAAGGAGCAGGACTCATTCCACTTGTGAATCTTTTCCCTTCAGGAAGGAAGTAAAAAGAATTCATAAGATCTGACGCTGCACAAATATCACTGACCCTGAGCAAACCACCCGAAGGGAAATTTTTCCAAATGGCTCCTATTGTGAATGGGAAGGTTGGTTTCATGGGTGGTGTGGATTGAACTGCTTTGAGAATCCAATTTCAGGTTTCAATAAAGTCTTGCAAAGCTGGACCTCAGCTCTCCATTAATACAAAAAAAAGCACAGTGATATTCCTTTCCTCTTGATCCATAAACCTTTGTTTCCTGACTGAGTTAAATGTTCAGTCCTTGGGGTGTACTCCACTTTTGCTTTGTGGTGAAGAGCAGCTCCCACACGCTCAGCCAGAGAGAGTTTGGTCTCCACATTTGGTCCTGTACGTTCAAACACACCTGAACCTGCCAGAACCTCTCACATGCAACACCTGAGATACAGCTTCACATCAGCACAGCCACTTCTCAGTTTTGACCATGGAACGCAACAGCTCATTTCACCTCTCTTTGCACAAAGCAGAAAGGAAAACCCTTAATTTCTTCTCTGAGTTTCAAGATTTCTGCCACACACCAACGCGTACCAGTGCTGTACAGCATTGCAGAGAGGCTCAGAGTCATTACCAGGCGATGTCTTGCTGCTTCACTAATGGGTCCTCGCTGTGCGACCGCCTGTGCCGACCCAGGAGACAAAAATCCCTGCTCCTGGTGGCTCTTTGAATCCCTTCGTGGTGATTAACTCAGCCCTCAGCTCTCCACAGCTGCAGCCCCGCTGGCAGAGCCCTGCCATGGAAGCTCATTTTGGAAACGTTATTGAGGTTTAAGACCAAGACCCAGCAGTTTGCTGTCCAAAGCCATTGAGAGATTTCATCTGGTATCATGGTAATTTGTTATTTCACCAGCACGGGCTCCCTAAAGTGATGATCTCTGTTTTGCCAACAAAGAGGAGGACGTCAATAGACATTTGGGTCAGGAGCTCTCCTTTGACACAAAGAAAGTTCTGCTGGAAAGTTAATCTTTTTCTCAGTTCTTTGGAAAACGAAAGTAACGTGTTTTGACTTGCACTCTGATTGATATTTTTTTCCTCATTAGTTCCTAATCTCTTTGTTAAGTGCTGGGATTCTTCTGTGATAACTCTTGTAGAAATCAATGCCTTGTGGTTTGGGTTATGGAGTGGTTCTCTCTTGCTTTTAAGATTGTGGCTTGAGAGCATCTCCCCCTGGTAATGACTGAGAGATAACTTTCGTTTCTGAGATCCTCTAGAAATGAAACAGCAGCTGGAATGGGTGGGAATTCGCAGGAATGAAAGGCATCAGCAGAGCAGAGGCAGCTCTTTGTCTGGCCCAGCAGGAAGGCTCACAGCCCATGGCCCACAATGTTTAAAATTTCTTCTCTCCATTCTGAATCAGCAGTCACCTCTGGAGAAAGGATTCAGTGACTGGGAATCTTCTTCCATTCCCTGAAGTTCTTGTGTGAAATATTTTACCCCCATCAAACCCAGCGACCAAATCCCTCCCAAGCAGCCTGAAGGAATATATTTCACCTTTTCTTCCAGTGCTCTTTGCCGGAGTCACCTTTGAAATTAACAGCTGGGAAACAAAAATTCTTTCCAATTTATTAGCAGAAGCCTGACCTAAATATTCATTTGAGCACAGAGCAATGAATCCTCATGTAAAGAACCCTTCAGGACGCAGCCCCTGTGATTCGTGGCTGGGACAGGCAGCCAGAGCGAACAGGCAGCATCCTCATTTCCCTGGGAAAAGTGCCACCTACAGATACTTCCTCTCATCACTGCTGGGAACCAGGCCATGGCATTTGTGCTGTTGCAGTGGTCGGCTGAAGCTGCAAACTGCCCAGCCAGGCTCCCACTTTTCGGGTGAGCTGCTGGGAAGATAATTCTGCCTCCTGAAGCAGCACCAAGGAGAGTGTTCCCAGACAAGGCTTGCAAAGCTCATCTGCCTTTCTTTGGTTTGGTTTGGTTTGGTTTGGTTTGGTTTGGTTTGGTTTGGTTTGGGGTTTTTTTTTGTTTTTTTCATTTGGTTTCCAGCCGATCCCTCCCCAGAATGGCAGCTCTCAGCTCAGGGTGACAAAGCCAATGATGTCACAAATTTAGGTGGGTAAATGTTACAAAATTACCCAGGTAGCATTAAAAAGACTCAGCTACCTGGGAATGGGATTGGTGGTGGCAATTTGCCTTGGGCACAAGCCCATCCCTGCTTCCCACACCCTGGGAGTCTGAAGTTAATGGGACTGAGCTGCTTCTTAGTCCAAAAAATGGGAATGTCAAAGGTTGAAAGTTCTGTCCTGGGCTTTCCATGCACACCTGCACTCCAAACCAACTTCTCTACCTTCCCTACATCCCATCCTGAATGAGAATCATGGAATTACTGAATATTTTAGGTTGAAAGGAACCTTAAAGATCATCCAGTGCTGCCCCCTCCCATGGGCATGGACACCTTCCACTATCCCAGAGTGCTCCAAGCCCTGTCCAACCTGGCCTTGGACCCTTCCAGGGATGGACCATCCACAGCCTCTCCGGGAAACAACTTCCTCAGGCAAAGGTTTGCATCTTGAGGTTGAACGAGCCAGCAAAGGGTTTGGAGCTGTTGTTGCCTCTTGGAAAGAAAAGATTTCAAGGCTGTTCTGCAGCAGCCTGACAGAGCACTGCAGGGACAACTCGCTCGCAGCTACGGGGTGTTGGTGATCTATATTTCATGCTTCTGATCCTCTCTTCAAACAACTGACACGCTCATTTTCTGACTCCCACAAATAATTATTTCAGTTTGGATTCAGCCATTTTCTCCCCCTCTAGCTTACAACAACAGTTCTAGAATCGTGTCAAATTCACAGAAACCTGTAAATTATAAATTACAGGGTGGCAGCAGCACACATGTCCATCAATGCCAGTGGGCTCCTTCTTTCGCGTTACTTTGTTTTCTTAACTTTTCTGAGAGATTCTTTGCCACCTCCACAGACACATTCACAGGAGTTGGGGAAATAGAAGGATGAAGGTTTTACCCAGTGAAAGTTCCTCCAGATGGGCAAGGTTGGGTGAATTTTGGTGAATTCAGACAATTTGCTGGAGTTTATGCCGAGTTCATGTTTCTCATTATAGACCAGGAAGGAGGTCTCAGAATATTTATCAGTGCCCCACATTGATGATAAGACTGTAATTACCAGAAGTACAGAAGTCTTTCCATTGTTTTCAGAGCTGATGGTGGGAAACATTTGATCTTAAAAAACACTTCAAACTAGTTAAGCATTTTGTTTGTTTGCTTTAGCTTTTCTTGATGTTCTTTCTCCCGTTTTATATTTTGCAACACTTAAAATTTTTAAATATCTCCATCTTTGGAGAAGTTCTAGATTAGCAAACTTACAATATCACTTTCTTTTTTGTTTTGTTCTTTTTGGTTTTTTGGGTTTTTTTTATTTAGCTGTTCCCAACACCAGAAACAGTTTGAGGGAAGACTTGGAAAGGAAAAACCTAATATAAAAAAAAATTTTTAAAAGGGTGTGGAAAGTTGAGACAACATTGCTCCTTGTGCTGAGCAGGAAGCAGAAGATTGAGGAAGGAAAAAACAGTCCTTACTATGAAGCTGAAATAATTTTGAAGTGCAAAAGCTTTCTGTAATCAGCTTCAGAAGTCTTTGATTTGAAAGGTCAGTTTTGTTTCACCAAGAACAGTGGAAAGGAAAGGTGTTAATGGGACAGACAGACAGAGCTGATTTGGACTTTATCCATTCAGTGTCATACAGATTTTGCTGAGGCAAATAATTCTCTGCCCTTGGGAAAACCAGACTTTCCAATACAAGACAGGAAAAAAACCACAGAATCACAATGAGCCAAACTCTCCTGTTGGGTTTCCTTACTGATTTCTTTTCCAATGAGCTGATTTCTGACTCCAGGATTTTATTAGGCAAAACAATAGGCTGGCACCACTTCTCCTGAGCCTGAAATCCCAGATTATAGTGGAGAAATGTGATGGCATCTCCCTTTAGCCAGAGCTGTGTGATCCCTGAGGAAACTCAGCCTTTCTTCCTAAAGAGAGGCCTCACAAAGTCAAGATACAGCCAAGAGACCAATCCACTGCTGCAAAATCTCCTTCTCTGGGTCTGGGAGCTCCAGAAGGCAAAACAAAGAAGGAATTCTTGTTCTCCATCCTGTAGCATCTCTGAAAATCAGACCCCGTGGGCAGCACGCTCTGCTCCAGGCCTGGTCCTAATTTCCCACACCGGGCAATGCTGGAGCTTCAGAGGGATGGAGGAAACACCCAATGCCTTAATGTGAGATACCTGGGGTTGAGACCTGTTTTCAGCTCTCCTGGAATACACCCAGTGCTCCTAAACTCCCCCAAACCAGCATTTCCAAGCTCCCTTAAAGGGAGGGGGTGAAAAAGAGGCAGGGCAGCCTCAAATCTCTGATTTCTCAAGGGAGGATTTCTCAGTTGCCTCTGCATCTTCCTCTCAAAGAGCTGAGAAACGCCCTGGCTGAATTTAACCGAGGATCAGAAAGCCTCTTACAATTTGTAAGGAGAGGGAGCAATCGGGGAGGGGAGAGACTGGTGAGGAAGTGTTTGGTTTACCCCAAACGAAGTCACGCAGCTCTTCTGCAAACCAAACTCCTGTTCTGGCATCATGGGACTGCTTGTTTTTGTTGAGAAAAGGGTGATTCATGCACAGGGTGCTGCTCACACTTCTGTGTTGGGCCAAATGCCCGCCCCTCCTCCCACCTCACTTTTGTTTTGCCAGCTCTTCCCTTCGCTCCAAGTACCCCGGTAGATTTATGGATGAATATTATTGCAACACTCTGCTGCTTCTTATCTATTCATCATCCCTTTTCTGAGACTTATCTGGGGATTTAAAGTCTCCTTGATTGTAATGATCTTCAGGAATTAAGGGTATAAAGGAGATCCTGAAGTCCCATATGCCTTCTAGGCATTTTTGTATCTCAAACTAAAAAAAAGGAGTAAACATCAATTATGCCAAAGAAAAATGTATCATTAACTCTTCAGATGTCCATCCGGGCTTCGTTCATGTGGAGTAGAAATTTATAATAATGATTTCTGTAATTTATAATGCTGGGAGCCTGCAGCAGATTTTGGCGATGTGAGACTCGGATAATGAAGGATTAAAAGGGAGCAGTTGGAACCTTTGTGGAAGTGACAAGGAGGAGTTTGACCGCACATCTGTGGGAGGCAAAAATGCACAGCCACAACTCCTGGTTGACCCTTCATGTGCCAATTTTCATGATTGCAGCTCTGCACATCCCCCTGAGAGCTGCTACATCCCTGATTTCTGGATTTCAGACCATCATCATCATCATCCAAGCATTGGGATGGGAGAAGAGCATCATGTCCTGTGCTTACTGTCCTGACTAAAAGGAAAAGGATCTGCTTGGTCAAGTTTGAGAACCGTGAGTGATTCCTGCCCTTCCAAGTCCTTCAGCCCCAAATTTACACCCACAAAGGTTCCCCTTATGCCATACATCTGACAGGATCTCGGCATCCAAGACAGGCAAACCTCATCACCATTTTTCCTTCCTCATTCCAGCACAGATGTTCTGCCCTGTGTGCAGAACAAGGGCACATCTGGGATGCACTTGTGGAAAAGGAAACCAGCAGAGCCACAACTGCTGGAGCTGGCTGTGGAATGAGGGTGGAAGGGACTCTTTCCCTGAGTGGATCAGTGGGGAAGCTCCATCTGAGCAAAGCCTGAGCTGGAATGGAAACACCAAACATCTGCTTATGGCTTCTCTGAGTTATATCCCTGCTCCTTCCTTCCCCTCGGGAAAAACAAATAATAACAGAACCAAAACAACCAATGACCTCAGGTTTAACACACTGAGATAGAGAGTTCATAATTCCTGCCAGATGCCTCGGTGTCAGGGTCAGAGACGAGCAGGCTCACTCTCGGCCTAAGCAGAGGGGGAAGATTTGCTTTCTGAGTTGACAGGGCCTGGAATCCCATAAAAGACCATATGCTCAGGCAGCCACAGTACAAAACAAATGACTGTTGTTTGGGGGTGTCTCTAAATCCTCTCTCACACACTTTTTTCCCCTCTTGCTTAATCCAGAAAAATAACAATTCCAAAATTTTTTCCCTATGAGCAGACTGAATCAGCCAGTTTGCATTACGACAATAATTAATAAACCCTGTACCTTAGTAATGCATGTCTAGGTGTCCTAGGAGGAGTTTCCCCCCAAAAAAACTCTCCAAAAATGCTGGGAATACAAACCCTTTAATGCAAAGGAGAGGTCTTGTCACAGTCCTGTATGCAAAAGGAAAATTTTATTGGGAGAGGGGTTCATGGCTCTCCAAAGAGGGCTGGGTACAGGTTGGATTCACAAGGGGGTTAATTATTCTGCAGGTGTTGGGGCTGAGGGAGAGAGATTGGTTTGGCACAGACCTCCTGGGTTTGGCCACAGCTCCCAGTCCTGATTTCCTGAAAGGTGCCAGTCTAGAAACAAATCATTTTGTAGAGTAAATGTGGGTCCTCTCATTTTCCCAATCCTTACAAAATCACACCTGGGAGGACACGAGCCAGAGTGCATCCTTCTCATAAATAAACCCATCCCAAATTAAACAAGCATTTTCACATGCCTTTCTCAACAGTTCCCTTTATGTCCTGAAGGCGCCATTGATTTGAGCTCCAGGTTATGAAGAACCAGACCCCCACCAGGAAAATCTCCTCATCCCCCAGTTCTGAGCCTTCCTAAGATGCAGTGACAGGTCAGACTGTGAAAGTGCAGGAATCTTCAGTTTCTCAGTGTAACTGTCAGGGTTTGGGATAACTTTCTTTTTTTTGTTTGTCTCTCTTGGAATTTTTCCCCATTCTAGTTGCTGGGGGGGATAATGGGCAAGTGATTAGTTGCTGGGAAACCTTAATGG
>VYZT01039623.1:25409-58387 GCA_013400735.1 Pomatostomus ruficeps
ATATATATATATAAAATATATTAGTAAAGGACTGTTATTCCTCTTTTCTCATACCATTGCCTGAAAGCCCCTTGATTTCAAACTTTTTGCCAATTCGGAGGGAAGGGGGTTACATTCTCCTATCCTAAAGGAGGCTTCTGCCTTCTTTAGCAAATACCTGTCTTTGAAAGCCAGGACAGTAACCTTGAACAGGCTTGGGAAAAAAATAGGGGATAAAAGTCCCCATGTACCTGTTTTATTTATTTAGGCAGCTGTCTCCAGTTGTCTCTCCTAGAGGGACAAACACCTTTCACTCCATGCCCCCAGATCCAGCCAAGCCTCAGTCCACCACCAGAGCATCAGGAAATCAGGAGAGAAAGATGAGGCTGCTGCCAGTGTGGACTGTGATACTCCAGCTCATCACACCTAATCCTTAACACTCCTCACTAAAAGCTTCCAGGCTTCCTTTAGGGTGGATTTTTCTTTCTCCTCAGGGACACCTCATTACGCTTCTTCTTCTTTTTTTTTCCTCCCCGTGCTGCTAAAGGTTTCTTTACAATAAGGTCAGGAAAGAAGAGGAGTTTTAGCTATTGCTTACTTTACAGACCATTTCTCATCCTTCCTAGTGCTCCTGGTAATACTTACTGAGAGACTAAGCCATTCATCTTCGCACATTCCCAGCCAAGTGTGGTTTGAAGCAGTTCACTTGCACTGTCAGAAGAGATATTACTCGCTATAAAAAGCTGCCTTATTCCCTCAAGTTGCCGCACTCAACGCGTGACCCTTTTTTGCTGAAAGATTGGCACGATGATTGCTTACTTCGAGTCACCTGGAGCTCTTCAGTCTGCAAGACATTTTATTGAAAATCACATTGTACCAGTCAATCACCCTCCCACCACCATATGTTGCCGTAGCAGGAGGGGGCCCGGCGAGCCTGTTCGTCACGCTTGTGAAACTGCAGCTCGGGTGACCTTACGAGAAACATCACCTGGCTCTGCAGAGGGGTGGTGGGAGCAGCTGGGACAGCTTGTCTGGGGTGCCTTTCCCTGTAAACTTCACGCTTGTTCTTCTCCATCCTGTCCCCAGGCAGATCCTTTCTGGCTCACGCTTGTTCTCTGAAACAGGGAAAGCTTTTGTGGTCATTTCCACTTGCGAAATTTGGAAGGAGCTGGGACAGCAAACTGATTGGATGTGTCGGTCCTGAAGCTGGGTGAGCACTCAAGCTGGACCCAGCAAACAGCAAAGAAGCCCAGTGAGCATCTCCAGCCACTCTGGAGCATCAAAGAGAAAGGTGGAAAATGGGATGTCCCCAAGCTGCCCATGGAACATCCCCCACCAGGCCAGGATAAAGTTGTGGATCCTGTTGTGGAACAGGATAAAGCACTGGGAAAAGCTGTGGCAGCCCTGAGCTCCTGAAATGAAGAGCTGCCACACCGAGTTACGTGTGCCTGTTCTTCAGAGAGAAGAGACACTTTCTGCAATATTTCTGTCACACGGGAGGTTTATAATAAACCCACTCAGTTTATCTCTGAGACAGCTTGAACATGACAGCAATTTTCCTTGCCTTGACGCAGATTGCAAAGGTGTTGGTGGGGCCCTCCTGCTTCAGATACCAATCCCTGAAACCAGGACAGTCCCCATCCCAGCCTGCAGGGACGGGGTCCCGCAGGGCTGCGGTCCTGCAGGGCTGGATGTGGGGAAGGCTCCTGGTTTGCTGTAGTCCCTACAATTTGTAAAAAAGCCCCTGATGTTTACAAGGCGAGGAGGAATCATTATTTTTTTCCACAGGGCCACATCTCAGCAGGTAGTTTAGGTAAATCGACATACCTGTATAATTCCTTATTTGGTTTAGCTTAGGTTTAAGGAAGAAATTACAAATATCCACTAACTGGGGTTCTAGACGTGGCAATATGTGGGAATCCTGCCTGAATCCTGCCAGGGCCTCAGCTGAGTAAATCTTGTTGTTCCCCACGCTTTTTTATCTGCTTTTTCTTCCCCTCTATCCTCTGAGATCCCCCTTCCCAATTAAATTCCTGCAGATGCTTTTTCCTGTTGGTTGGGCATCACCAGCTCAGTCCTACCCTCTTGCCTGCCCCGAGGCTGTTCCTGAGCCCTGACAGAGAGCAGCCACCTCTGGAGAAGCTGGAACCCAGCCTGGTGACAGCCACAGCCAAGGTTACCCTGCTTGTTTTACCATGGGGAGGCCTGGCAGCCTTGGCCACACTCAAACCACAGCTGCACATGGATGTACAAGGAGCCTGAGCAGGACAGGAATTACACACAGGAGGGAGCAGGGATTCACTTCTGTGCCCAGAGAAGATGGATCTGAGTACCCATGGGCTTTGGGAGTGATTTGAGCAGAGCAGCCACACAGGCAGAGTGACGATTGCTGACCNCATCCATGGGCTTTGGGAGGATTTAATAGGTCCTCCTTGCTCCAGGAACATGCACCCTGCACAGCCAGCAGTGATTTGAGCAGAGCAGCCACGCAGGCAGAGTGACGATTGCTGACCTGCCAGGGCTGGTGCCCAGACACGGTCACACTGGGGCTCTGCTCCTGAAAAAACAGCCCAGGGATCATCTCCTGGGCCAGGGAGCACAGCTCTCACCCATAGATCCAAACTGCCTTTTCCCCCACAAGTCAGGCAGCCTTGCCTGTCCCAGCTGATGGGATGCTCTCAGTCTCTGTTTTGGAATGTGACAGTGTTCAGCAGATTTTGGTTAAAACCCCTGCTGTAAACACAGCCCTGTTTAGTTGGCTGCCTCAGGAACAGCTCCAGGGAGCTCTGCCCTGTTCTCCTGCCCATCCCCATCTGGCTGCCCCAGCCCTGGGCTGTCCTTGATCACCGAGCTCCAGCTGTGCCCCCAGATGTGCCTGGAACTGCGTCTCTCATTACAGCACTGCTGCCTTTGGGGGATGGAGCGCACTTGGAGGGAGCAGCCTCAGATCTGAGCAAACCTTATTTTTTACTGATCTCTAGGCAGGTCAGACCTCTGAAAAGATCTTCAGACTTCAGGGAGCCAGCAGCCATCAAGACCTGTTATGCTGCAGTCAAAAGGTGTGACCCTGTCCTGCCTTGTAAGAGCAACAATTCCCCAAAACCCTTTTCCTGATCAGTTTGAGATGGGGCAACACAGCATCGTTACCACGTCCTTGTCTTGAAACTCCACTGAGCCCCTTACTGGGAATGTCCGGAGTTGGGTCACCTGCCACCACCCCTCCTGCTCCCCCAGAAGGTGTGTCCAGTGTCACATCTCGGTCCTGCTATCGACTCTCGGACAAAGCCTGGGAAACAAATCCCTTCCTCCTGCTCTGCCTACCTTAATTGCCAAGGAAACCCTTTCTGTGAGGCACCCACAGCTTTGGTTACTCTGCAAATAGCACCCAGCCCCCAGTTTTGGTGCTTGGAGACTCCCCCACAGGATTTTGTGCCTAAGCGTTCTCTATCACCTTTCTGTGATATCAGCTTTTCTTGACTGACGTTATTTGGGAGCTGGTTAATTTTGGGGGAGGTTTTGTTGGTTGTTTTTTTTTCCATATGTTTGCGGTGAATATTATTTCCTGGTTCTGAAACCCACATAGCAATTAAAAATGCCAATTCTTATTCTCCAGTATTCTTCTCATTACGGTTTTGTTCTTACTTTCAGGGTTTCCAAAGGGAAATAAGGAAAATATTTTCGTGATACCAAAAGCAGCTGCATCATCCTCACATTTGTTGGGAGGAAAGCACGAACAAACCCAAGCAGCAATGCTCAGAGGCAGGTCTGGGTCTGAAGTCCCTCAAGGACAGGAGAAGCTGTCTCAGGTGTCTTTCCTCACATCTGCTACAGGAAAATTGAGCCAAAGCTCAAAGAATTGGCCACTGCCTGCGTTAACTGCTCAAATACTGCGGTGAAAATGCACAAATAGGTCCATCAGGTGGATTTTGTGCTCTCACCCCACGTCTGTGCTATTTGTGAATCTCTCTGAGTTACAGACCAGCTCTGGGGCTGGGCACGGGGAGGTCGAGGAGGGGAGAGAGTGGCATTAGCTGAGGGTGGCAGCTCCAAGAGCTTGGCAGCGCGGATCCATCCCACCGCCCTGACCTTCCTGCCCCGGAGACGCCGGAGCTCGGCCCCGAGCAGGGCAGGAACTGCCGAGGCACATTTATTGTTTGATTGCTTTCCCAAGAAACGAAAATATTATTAATGAGTGTAATTTACGAGCAGGGGGGGCAGACAGGAGCAGGCTCAGGGCGAGCCGCTGTGCTCTGCCCGGGGAGGGCCGGGGAGGAAGCGATGGGGAGATACCGACTATTGTGTCTGGCTTGTTCTGCCGGAGCTTCATTTCACACCTATCTGGGAAAACAAATTCCCTTTCAGGCCTTTTCATAATGAAGAATAAAGAGGCTATTGTTGCAGAAAGTTAATTGTGCTTTTAAGCCATTTGCTGCAGCCTCTCCACATCACTCTGGAGCAGCCGGGGAGCTCGGGCTGCTGGAGAAGGGGTGGTGCAGCCTCCCCCTGTTCACCTGTGGCTACCAACACAGAGCTCTGTTTGCCCAGGCCTGAAAAATCGCCATCTCTGACAAGGCTTAGTGCTGCTTCAGGAAGCTGCCTTGATTTTTTTCTCCAGGATTACAGGTTGGGGTTCTGTTATTTTCACAGCACAGGGGCTCACAGTCTCCGTGGATCCATGGAGACACAGTCTGCAGGGAGCCTGTGCATTGCTGCAGGCAGGTGAACTTCCACTCCAGCTGACACAAAAAAAACCCAGCTTTTTCTCCTTTATTTACCCAAATTCATGCACCATTTGGCCTGCCCTGAAAGACATGTAATGGTTAAAAAACTTACAGTGCTTGATTTTCTTTCCTGAAATTCCATTATATTCTTTAGCATTAGTTGAGCTGAATTATATTTAGAAATGTTTCAGCCACGTTAGAGTGGTTTTAAGACAATTTAGACTCAGGAAATGTTACCCAGAGGGAATACAGGAAGAGCAATCATTAAGGATGCTTGTCATTAGACTTTTAACCTTCGTGCTTTCCCTGTCTCTCCCTAGCAGGCAGCTCCAGCAAGGATCATTCTTTCTGCAGCTCGTTCATTTATCTCTATCGTTCTGCTCTCGCCGAAGTCAAACATCAATTAACGCTATTAAAGCAGAGCTGCCATGTAGGTATCTTCAACAGAACCATCTTCTCCCTGCTGTCTTTATCCCTTTCCTCTGTCCCTTAAAACCCCAGCAGCGTTCCTTGCTGAATTTTCCCAAAGCCCATCAGGCAGCCTGGGTGTGTTTTGCCGTGCCTGACCCGGTGTGACAGGTCAGTCTGCTGCCAGCAGAGCCAACAGGACATCTGCCAGCTCCAGCTCCAGCAGCCTGGCCAGCATCCCAAACTAAGGGCCAGCTCCCTCAACATCAAAGGGCTGGCTTAAAATTGTCTAAATAAAGCTTCAACGTGATAACACGGGCTTCTTTTATTTGCATCCGGGATTTTCACCATTAGGCGACCCTAGGACAAATATTTTCTGGCTTCTAGAGACAGGGCAGGGCAGACCATGAATCATGGATAAAGCCTAAAAATCTCTGTCACTTTGGAAAAAAATAGCAGGTTTTTTTTCTCTTCTAATTCAAGGATTATCCCTGAATCACTGGGAACTTCAGGACAAAAGAACAAGTCTTGAAATACTCACAATTGACAATAACAAGCACATACTGATAGAGATACATGTGTTTGATTTTTCTCATTGCTTCAGGTTTTCCTCTCTGCACCGTTGCCATCAGCAAGTTGTTGGGGGATGTGGCACTTCCCACGTCATCCCCCGGCAGCACAGATTCTTCTTCCCCTTCATGCGTGATCCCAAATACTCCTTGGCCTCCAAGAAGCCCATTTCAGGACTGGCTGGTCAGGTTGAATGGGTGCCAATTCACCTGAGGTTCTCTGTGGGTTTTGGAAAAGTCCTGCTGACCTCTGGGAGAGACTGAGATGGTTCATGGCTTAAACATCACCAGAATCATCACAGGGCTTTTGTCCACTGTAGCAAACTGCAATGGAGCAGCTGCTCATCGGAAGCCACCCCACCCCAAACACACCTACAAATGGAATCTGGAGTGTGGAGAAAACTTGGGATGAGATAAAGGGGATGGTTTTTGTCCAATTATCCCAGGTCTAGGGAGAAGAATGTGACACTGCAAGAGACACTGGGATGCTGGTGGCTCAAACCTCCAGGAGAAGCTGCCGAGGGGCAAAGCCCCTGCTCGGGTGCCCAGGGCGAGCACAGCCCAGCTCAGGCAGAAGAGATAAGGAAAGAGTTGAACCCTGGGAGGAGGGAACTTTGTCTCTCTGTCCTTATCAGTGAACTCCTTATCAGTGATAACTCCCCTGCCCGGGCAGTGCCGGGACATTCACACGGAGCCTGAGGGGGTTCACGCTGCTGATGGGACAGAATGGGACAGAATGGAGCCAACTGGGCTGGTGTGAGAGGCAGCTGTGTGGACTTGGAAGGTGTCAAAAACTCATGATCCACAACCTTCCATCATCCAGGGGGCCCTGATCCACAACTTTCCATCATCCAGGGGGCCCTGATCCATCAACTTTCCATCATCCATTTCAAACTCCCCGCCCCAGGGGAGGTACCTGGGCGTTCCCACCTGAACCTGAGCGATATCAACCTTACGGAGGTTGTGTTCTGGGAATTTTCATCAATACCTGGTTGATTCAGTCTGCAGCTGCCACTTGGACCAACAGACACTGGAATTTCAACAGCCGAGTCTCATTGCAAAGTCTGCATGTGGTGAGATCTTTATATTCTCGTCCTTTTTTCCTCATTCTTATGCATTTTCTTAAGTGATCATTTTAGACTTTTATATTTTCTTATTGCTGTAGATAATAACAACCGAAATGGCCACACACCTGCTTTCCTCTGCAACCAAATTGTTCTAAAAAAACCCCTACAAACACCAATTACTCAGTGTTGTTTCACTCTAATCCACCCTGAGGGATCTATTAACAAAAACCTGGGTTACCCTCATCTTCTGCCAACTTCTATAAGCATTTTTACCATGCTGTGGTTGTTTTTCTTCTACCTCCTCAGGTGAGATCAAAAAAATGCTTTGGCTTCCAAGAAGTGTATTTCAGGCCTGGCAGGTCAGGTTGAATGTCAGTTTGACATAGCAGAGGTTTTCCGTGTGTTTTGGAAAAGTCCAACTGAGTCTTTCAGGCCTTTCCCATCACCCCTGGACTCTGAGTGGTGGTCAAGCCCATAAACACAACTCAGCTGGAGCTGTCACCTCAAAACTCGAATTCATTTAATGCTCAAAGGTGGGGGTTTTCTGTGATCTTGTCACCAAAATTCAGGAGGAAAATGAAAACCCTCCAACATTATATTTGAAGCGATAGAGAATCAGGCCAGGATGTGCCATGGAAAATATTCCATCCACACACAAGTGTAACTAGATTTTTTTCCAAACTTTATACAGTCCAGAACCCATAGAAATCCACTGGTTTCATGTTCATTGGTCCCAAGTTGCATAGTTCTTAGTAGTTGGTTTCCTATTGGATGGGGATTTCTTCACCTCTGATGTTAATTAGGTCTTCACTCCTTAATTTCCTTATCAGCCTTTCCCAACCAGGTGTCTCCAACCATGCCTGGAGTAGATGGTCATTGATATTTGCTGATGGTCGTTATTTTTTTGGGTATCTTTTGGGCTACTCCCAGTCTGTTGAGATGTTAAACTCATCTCCATTTAGCGGTGCAACATCTCCTAAAAAAAATGTTAAAATTCCTCTACCTAAGGCAAACAAAGCCTGACTAGGGAAATAAAATTTAAAAAAAAATTAAAGTGATATTATTTCCAACACTTTGGTTCCTCTGTCATGTCCAGAGAGTCTCAGGAGTTATTCCGACACCTCTGCACTCTGGTGTTGTCTCACGTCTACTGCAGCCACTCCAGATGGGGACACTTGACAGAGGAACCTTCCTTGACCCAGGTACCGCAGTCACTGAGCGTCACCTGCCCAGGACATCTCTGTGCCAGGCTCTTCATCCCAACACATTTATTCCCACCAAGCCCTTGTCCCAACAGCTTTCCATTCCTCTTCCCAAATCCCATTTGTGGAGCATGAAGAGCAAGTCGAGCAAGTGTCTTCAATATTTTTATTTATTTTAGGAGCTGCAGCAGCAAGACAAACAAGAACTGGCAAAAATTTTCCTGCTGAGATTTAGTTCAGATTTAAGCAGCTGTGCTAGAGAAAGGTCTCAATTACAGGAGGGGATGGATCTGTCTCAAGATGAGAGGAACTCGAGCTACAAATTATATTCATTCCTGGCCATTCTGCAGGTGGATGATTTTGGAGCTAAGGATGGGCCCTGTGCTATCCCCATCTCTTCTATCAGTACAGAAAAATCATTTATGACTTTTCTAACAGAGGTGGTTTTTTTGTGTGGAGGAGGGTTAAGGGGTCATCAGAAACACTGCTGGACCTCCTTGGAACTTCATTTCTTCATCAATAACTCTCACAGAGGATCTTATTCCTTATTCCAGGCAAGCAATATCATATCATCAGAGAGATGGCACAAGCAAAGGCCAGAGTCCTCCTGCTCATGGAGGTGCCATTAACAAGCACAGACACAAAAATCAATGCGCTGCTCTTCATGCCTTTGGCTCCAGCCCCACCGTGACCCCGTTATCTGACTCGCCCTTCGCAGCCCTCCCTGCCAGTGCAGACAGACACCTCCCAGCACACTGGATACCCCCTCCACAGCCCCATTCCTGCAAAAAAAGCTCAGAAAGAAAAGAAATCGAGTTTGTAAACAGCAAAGTGTCTCTGAGGTGAGAGGCAAGGAGACAGAGGCTTATTTAAAATTAATGTCAGCCCCAAAGGATGTTTCTCCGGTCTCCGTGGTCCGGGGTTATCAAGGCAATGCTGTGGTTCCTGTAGCCTCATGGAGTCAAAGGGGACAGAACTGTGAGCAGGATTTTGTTGTCTTCCCATGGCTGAGTGTGGGGCTGTAATTAGAGCAGCCACTGACGCTGCTCTGACTGCAGAAGGGTCGGAGCTGCCAGCTGAACTCCACCTCAGCTGGGGCCACAGCTCCGTACGTGAGATTTGTAGCAGAGCTGGGAGGTGGAAAACAAACAAAGTGCAGTTGGTGAGGGGGTTTCAGTATTTGCTTCACCCTCATGGTGGAGGGACAGGATTTCCTATTTGGTGATCATCTAATTCCAGCTACTGGATCACTGTAAATCTTCCCATGGCCGGGGTGGCCTCTGGGGTCTGAGATCCTGCAGGACCTGGGGGAATTCCAGCGTGAGTCTGTTGCCAACCCCACTGCTGGTCACAGAAACCAGCGGTGTAAAAGGACACAATCCCACTGGCACCAGGGCCTGTTATCTACAATTGTTCATCTTTAGAACAAATCACCATCTTCTCCCCATTTTCTCTTCTTCTTTGTCCTTTCTCGTGTCAGGAAAGAGAGACAACACTTCATCTTTCCCTCCCAGGCTTCATTTTTGCACAGGAGTGAAGGGCTCTTCAGATTTCTCTCTCAATGTTTTGTAGTTGGCCTCTTCTGCCTGGGCTAACTGCAAACCATTAAAAGTATCAAGTGATTCACAGCCAGAAATTGATAGAAATAGAGTCACCTCCTGCCTTCCATTCTCTGGTGGCACCCACATCTTGCAAGTGCAGCTGAAGTATCGCTTGATGTGTCTGTCTCTCTCTTTCTCCTGCATTTTCCAGCAGTTTTGATTCCAGTGGATCTCTCAAATATCCCACTCTACGCCTACAAAGTGTTTATTTCTTTTGCTTTGCTCTATCACGAGCTGCTCAGCAAGCTGCCAAATGGGAATATCTTGGTGCAGGTTAAACTTCTCCTTTGGTGTCCAGGCTCTCAGTACTACAAAGCAAAGGGATGACGTGGATTCACAAACTCATCCTGTTCCAAAATACACCAAGTTTGAAATTTTTTTAACTTCAGTCAGTGTTCACAATCACAGAATGAACTGGGTGGAGGCCTGAGGAGCATGTCTCCAGCCTGGGAGCAGCACAGAAGATGCACAGAGAGAACAACCAGCAAGGGCCAGTAAGGAACCAGCAACACCAGACAACACCCCTGGCAGAGAGGGAGCCACCAATTCTGGGAAAAGACTGATCAGAGAATCAAGCAATCAAGACCAAATCAGCATAAGAAGCAAAGAAGATCTGTAACCAATAAGAAACCAAAAACTAAGAACTCCGTAACTTGGAACAAATGTATCTCTATGGGGTTTTACTGTATAAAGTTTGGGGGAAATCAGGTAAAATCCCTGTGTCATGGAATGATTTTCTCTGCACACCCAGGCTGTGTGTGGATGGAATGATTTCTGTGGCACATCCTGGCCCGAACACCATCCTGGCCAGAAATAAAGCAATGCCTCGATTCTCTAACACTAAAAATGTTGTTGGGGAGTTTTTGTTTTTCCTGCAGTTTCAGTGACAATCCCAGATGTGTGGTGGGGTCGAGACGTCCACAGCTAATGAGGAGGCACAGGGAGGGCGAGGGCAGGTGGGAAAGGAGTCATGAGTGTTTGTTTTGGGAAGTTGTGCTCCAGCAGGGATAGGAAAGCAGAGGATGTTGCCTTTTTGATTAAAGGAACACTTCTTAAAGGAAGAGTCCTGAAGAGTCACAGCTCCTTTCCTGCCCAGGTTTGGCTGGCCAGTGCATCCTCAGATATCCTGGCTTGGAGGTGCTGGCGTGGGGGAACTGCAGTAAAGGCAAATTCCTTGGCCACAGGCACTTCAGAGACCCTCACTCATGACAGGAGATAGGACAGAGTCTGTTGATGTGACGTTTAGACTCTCTGGAGATGTTCCTCAGTGCTGGCTCAGGAGAAGAAATTTGGATGCGTAAGGGAAATAGGCAGGGAGAGGTTCTGGCTCATTTTAAACTCATGGTGATGCAACAGCTCATTATGTCACCTCTGTCAAACAAGCCACAGGGAGCAGGGTTACCACTAAAGCCTTGGCAGGCAAAAAATAAAAGGCTGCAGGCACGGAGTGGTCACTGCCAGGCCATGGAGACAAATGTACCCCAGTAATTCCCTCAGCTCAAAACCAGGAGCTTCATGCTGGGCACCCAGCCCAGCTTCACACCCACACCCAGCAACTTCCTGGGGAAGCCAAGTCAAATCACAGCTCTACCAAAACAAAAATAAAGTAGAAATGTCACTATCTCACCTCAACCTAAAGGTAAATGATGGTCAGTGAGCCTAGGACAGAAATACAGGAGAATAACCCACCAGGACATCTGCTGCCTTTCCCTCCGAAAGGTCCCCTCCCAGCCCTCATCCAGCTGCCTCCACGCCTCTCTGCTTCCCAAACCCATCTTTTGTAATGCAAAATAATAACAGGCCTTGTTCCCTGCCTTGCCTGCTTTTCATCTAAATTAAAACTCGGCTAATCTCATTAATGAGCTCACCCTGGTTGCCACCGTGTTCTTTGGATGCCCCCTAACATCATTAGGGACTTATCCTGGGAAACAAAAGGGCGTTACTCCATGCAGGGAATGAAGAATTAGTGCAAGGGTGGGGTGTGCTTTGCAATTGTCCCCCTAATCACTTGTTTGTGTGCAATTAGTGGCTGTAATCTCCATCTCATTGCCACCATAGCAGCATGCACGTGTGGGCAGGGGGGGTGCAGGGATGGGCAGGGGACACCGGGCAGAAATGGTGAAGTGACAGGAAAGTGGAGTCAAGAAGTCTCGGAGTGGGCACAAACTAAAATATTCAGGCATTTCATCGGCTGAGGTGTTAATTGGTGGCAGGACAAGGCTGGAAAGGAAGTTGCTGGTGTAGAAAGACACCGTGGAAGGGACATCAGAGCTTCAGACCATGCTCCAAGGGACACAGCTGGGAACAGCTGTGCAGGGCCACAGGGCACTGAAAGAGAGGAGAAGATGAGGTTTATTTATGTCCCTGTCCTCTTAAAAAAAAAAAAAAATAAATAAAGGGGGGAACTGGATATCAAATACCAAAGAAAAGGAGGAAAAACAGAGTCAAAGGAGGAAAATACTTTCTCAAATTCAGCTGGGTAAATCAGTATCTCGATATGGGACTGAGCTTCCAACCTTAATCCAGTTTGAGAAACACTTCCATTCTCTTTCAGGTAATTTGAGAAAGGAAGAAACTTCCTATCTCACCAGATTTGGAACAATGCAGATGAAAATGCTTTTCTCTTTCAGGCTCTCCTCCTGAGGGCCATTACATCCTCCAAGCTTCTGGCTGCGTGTCCTTGGGGCAAAGGAGAGGGAGGAGGTCACATTTTCCGCTGTTGGGATCCAGCCTGCAGAGGTGAGGCATCCCAGCACTGATCCATTGCAAACCAGCCCTTGTTTCCAATCTTGCAAATTGGATTTTTATTATTGTTTTCAGGGCCTGTTCCCAGGACAGGAGCCTATTTGTGGCTCAGTGGGGCTGCCACCATCAAACACTTCAGCATTAATGTTGTTTTGTCTCAGAAGTGCAGCTCGGCAGGGCTGCAGAGGGTTTTCGATTGAGTTCCTGGGTTTGATCTGCCAGGGCTCTGTGATGAGGGGAGCGTGTGATGCTTTGCCTGAGATCAGAACCTCAGCAGCACTTTGAGTATTGATTAACTGAGGGAATTGCCATGGCTTGGCTTCACAGCCCCTCGCAGGAGAGTTTCTACACTGCATTCTCATGCAGGTTTGCAATTTTGGGGTAGCAGTGATCAAAGCAAGCTTGTTTCAGCTTGAATTTTGAATGGAAGATCCCCAACATCTCCTTCCATAAAATAAAACATATGCCTTTATCATTTTGGGATGTTTTAATCCCTGGGACTAATTTCTTTGGAGTTCTTGATGCTGTAAGAAACCTTCAGAGGTTGTCAGTGTAGTTATTTATGTGGATGCACCTTGCAGTAGTTTGTTAGTGAATGCTCAACTCTTCAGGTGGTTTCCTGTATATTCTAAAACAATACAAAGATGAAAACTTCTCATGAATTCAGTATCAGCCTTTCTATATTATAATGTTTGAAAGGGGTTTTTTTGAGTTTTTTTCTGAGAGTTCACGCTGCCTTGTGAATCCAACTGAGAACGGGTTTGGAAAAAAACCAACAAAACAAACCTAAAATTACCAGTTTCTTTCTCAGGTTTCCACTCATGCAGGCAGATTCACAAACAACCAAGCCAGAATTTGGCACAAAAGAACTGGCAGAGATTTTGGAGGGGAAAAGGCAAGAGGGAAAGGAGGAGGGACAGGGAGGAAGATGGGTCTGTCTGCAGTGGGGTGGGGTGGACACTGCAGCATTCCAGTAAATGGTGAGTATTTAAGCCACCAAAACCAGGCTGGAAGTTGGAGGTGAGTCTGTTAATGTCAAACCTGCTCCACGTGGAGAGCTGTGAGGGATGCCTGGGATTATGGAAGGTGAGGGAGCACTTCAGGGTGTGTTACAGGGCTGAGGATCAGTCGAGTGTGACTGTCCAGAGCACAGCTCAGACACTGTACACAGACAAGCCAGAGATTGGTTTGGGTTTTTTTTCTCCAAGCTAAATTATGCTGTCCCTTCCCAGCTCCTCTCCAAGCAGCCCCTCCCTCTGGAGACAACGCATTAAAGCATGGGAAAAGTGATGCTTAACATCGAAATCCATCATTAATTCCTCTGTCTTTTATTGTCGTAACATTAGCCATAATGAACTCCTCTCGCACTGATGTCGATTTGGTGTGTCACTTTCCCTGGAAGTGCTTCATAACTTAGCATTAATTAATGGTGACTTCTTGCAAATTGCGTTACGGAGCTGATAGCACTTCTGGGTAACTAAGTGTCACCAACTGCAGCCATCAAACGCGCCGTGGTGGCCAGGCTTCAGGCAGGATTAATTGCTGGATCACATAAAGACATCACCCCTGGATCTTTCTGGGCAGGGAAGGAAGGAAAGTTCATGGCTTGGGAATTTAACTTGGCTCAGTCCTCAGCTTTGCAGTTGACCTCCAGCACTGGGCAAACCAACAGAGAGGTTTGCACCATTCTGTGCTGCCACACCTGGGGCTGGTGGAAATCCTGGGGTTGGGTGATCATTTCACGGTGTCTGCAAAGTTCTCCCCAGTTTGAAGAACACACATCAGGGTGTCTCTGCTTCATGG
Organism: Pomatostomus ruficeps; assembly: GCA_013400735.1. Classification (NCBI taxonomy): domain Eukaryota; kingdom Metazoa; phylum Chordata; class Aves; order Passeriformes; family Timaliidae; genus Pomatostomus; species Pomatostomus ruficeps. Next base: position 39,505 of record VYZT01039623.1, read on the forward strand.
AGCTTTGACTTCCAAAGGATCTGCCCACTTTGGCTCACCCAGGCTTTGTTACGACACTTCTTGCTCCCAAACCCAGCTGGGTGCAAATCCTCCACTGGCAGCTTGGTCAGGGGAGTTTGGCCTGAAATTACACAACCAAACCAATAGGATTTTACCCCAAAAGGCAGAAAGTGACATTTGACTGGTTATTGAAGGAGCCTGAAGGGAAAAGCTCATTTAGAAACATCTACAGGTTTGATGCCAAGGGCCCAGGCTGGGGTCACAGATAGGAACACCCACATTTAGTGTTTCTCTGGAGTTGTCCCTTTGTGAGCTGTCTTTTTGAGTTCTTGGGGTGGAGGTTTGCTTGATGCCGTGCATAATCTGACCATACAACCACTTGCCTAAGACTAAAAGATAAAATAAGAGGCCAACTTTCGTCAGCAATAAGAAAGACACTAAGAGGAAAAAAAGTTTCATTGCAAGTCACTGTTTATCAGATTGAACTGTGCCTTTTGGCTCAACAGGACGGGGCTCCATCCCAGTTTTAGCACCGCTTTACATATAATACTAAACAGGTGTGTTTTCCTTGGAGAAGAGACTCAACCACCTTCCTCACAGACATTAAAAATTCAGAGAGAGGCTGGTGTTTAATGAGTTCACTTGCAAGGTACTAAAGCCAGCTACCACCTGTCAGGATCTTCAGATGTGCTCCTAGGCCTTAATTAAGAGCTGTTTCTCATTTAATTTCATTCCTTCTCTCCCCAGCCCCACCTACCTCCTTCCCCTCTTTTTTGGTTTGCATTGTTTCAGGAGATGGAAACCAGCCCCAGGGAGACGCCTTCCAAAGTCAATCAAAAATTAATTTCGGGTGGCAGCCGAGTCACAACTTCTCATTTATTCATCAAACTCCAGTGACTTCCCAATCTCCTAATCACAGAGTCATTGAATCATTCAGCTTGGAAAAGACCTCCAGGATCATCAGGTCCAGCGATCATATTCCTGCTGAACAATTCCAGCTCTTCCAGCTCCTCGGGTTTGGTGCCTATCCGTGGGACAAAAGCAGCCAGCCAAGCATGCAAATCAGATTAACAATTTGCACCTTTGTGAAAGGGATTAGCTGCTCTGCCTGGTGTGGATGCTCTAAGAAATCAGTCTGCATCTGTCAAAATCTGTAACCTTACTTGTGTCCCTGACTCCATTCTTGGGTTGGTTTAGATAATAATAGTAATAATAATTAATTAACAGGCCGCTTTAGATTGCATCTTCTCCCGTATGGGATTAATCTTGTATTTCCTTAGGGAGCTGATTTTCCAGGCTGGCTGTGAATTTATTCTTTGCTGCTCTAATACACGATGGTGTTTGCATGCTTTCAGGGTCACAGCTACAGCAGGGAAAGCACAGGAGTTAAAGCAGTGGAGCCAGTTTAGGATTGTGTCCAAATCCCATAAATGCCACATGTGACTTCAGATAAGTCACTTAATCACCCTTTTCTCACACCCTATATTTACCAGATCAGCCAAGGCAAGCGGATTTACAAGGATGATTCATCCCAAAAAGGGCCAGGGGACATCGCTTCTATTCCTGACTCCGCTCGGAAACTTCAGTAAAGTCACTTTTCTCCCACCATCCCCAATTCCCAGCTGCAGAGCGAGGGCAGCATCTGCTCGGCTCTAAAACCTGAGTGACAGCCCTCGGCTCACAGACATTGGCAGCCTTCAGCCTCCTTTGGGGAGCAGGGCAGCTCTGTGGATGGGGCCTTTTCAGTGGACACCATGCTGGGGATCTCAAATGGGGAGGTGGCACCTGAGGTGAATTATCAGCTCCCCTGAGCAATGATCAGGTCTGAATTAAGATTTTTGTACTAAAAGTAGCGATAAGCCTGAACTTCCCCTACAAAGTGGAACAAATTCTTGTCTGAGACACATGATAAGGAGGAAGGGATGAGTATAAAACTCACAGTAACACTTGCAGTGCAGTCTGGGGATGGTGTAAAGCCTCCCCAAACCCCATTCCCACACAGAAGAAGACAAGGACCTCATGAACTGGAGCATTAGGGCAAAACAACCAACTTTGCAGTACCAACAAGTTCTCCCAATTTTTGCTTCACTGTTGACCTTGGCAGACCAATGCCCCTAAAGGGAAGAGAGCAGCCCTGCTTGGAAGGTGCCAAGCAGGGGGTGGCAGGCAGTTTAAGGCCAGCAAATGTCACATTCCATATTCCAGTATTCCACACCTTGCAGAGCTTTCCCCCATGGACCCTCTGCACTTCCATTCCACCCAGTGCAGAGTGGGGTGGCAGAGAGATGCTGGGCAGCCTCTTTGGACACGCTCTGGGCATGAAGATTGGTCTTGGTGGGGTCTGGAGCCCATCACCGTCAAATTTACCCCATGTCTGCTTTGGAGGCACTTTGGATGAGGGAATTCTGCATCCCATTGGATGGCCACAGCCTTGGCCACACAGCAAGTTTTCATTTCTGGTGTGTACATAACACTTCCATTAAAAGGTAATTTTCTGTGCATCTAAACTTTCAGCCTCTTAAGTCAAGGTCTGAGTTCCTAAAATTACTTCCCAAATCCTCAGTTTTCTTTTTTTCCATGACAGCCTCCCCCAGAGGAAGAGTCGTTCCCAGCATCCCTAGCACCAGGGAGGGAACACAGGGAAGTTCAGCTCCATGATGCTGCTCTGCCACGCAAGCAACACCCACCACCTCCTGTCTCAGTCAGACTGTGGGTGACTTTGTGTCCTCTATTTCTCCTCAGAAGGCTCCAGGCAGTGCTGCAATCCAAGCAGTTGCTCCATCATCACAATCCTGACTTGTCTGCATGACAAGGACAAGAACATAATCCTCGTACCACAGGCTGGTCATGTCAGCCCAGGATCAGCAGGAATCTGCTTCTTGGCACACCCATGGAGCTCCTAAAATGTGTGTTCACCTTCATCTGCAGTCACAGAGCGAACCTGTGAGAAGGAGCAGCAAGACAGGGCTGGGATGGGGTGGGAATGCTGCAGAAAAAGGAGCAGACCAGGATTTGTGATGAGCTTGTCAGGAAAATTGTAACTTGGATCAGACATGAGGGAAGAGCAAAGGCCTGAGGGAAGTCCTGTGTGTGCTCACACCAGGACCAGCAGCCCCTGGGACTATTTAGGTCTTGTCAAGCAAGGAATGACATCTCCCTTTGAGCAAATGTCCATCCTGGAGCTCTGGTGACAGCCCATCCCTGTCCATCCATTGAGGATTTTGTTTTAGTGACAGCTGACACGGTGATTGCTCGGTATGAATTGCAATTACAGCCCAAGCACAGTGAATCCAAACTTATCAGACAGGAGGCTTTAACTAACCAACAATTCTGCTCAGAGGGATGGGCCTCCCTCTGGCAGAAAAAGGCTCCTGAGGAGCTGAGAGCTCTCTTCCAAAAGGGATGTGTGCCCAGACAACAGCAGGGCTGGGCTTTGAGCAGGAGGGTGCTCAGGTGTTAGACAGAGAGGATATTTTTAGTGTTCCTCTGCCAAGCACGGAAACAGGAGGACCCCTGGACTGGCGCCATCGCACTCAATAACCCCACAGGTAAACAGGGGAGGTCTCCCCCATACTGAGGGAATCAGATGCTAAAATCTAATGGGAGCTGGAAGAAATTTGGACTAAAAAAAAAATAAAATAACTTTTTCTTGCAGTATTTTTAAAATTATATGGGTTTGGGTTTTTTAAGTTTGTGAAATCTCTGATTTTGGTGGTGAACCCTTTGGGTTTCAATCCCACAAGATCTCCAGTCTCAAATACATACAAGGGTCACCCTTCAGCCCCTCTGTGCCAGCTTTCACTGCAGACTGCAGAAGGGAGGGAATTGCAATCCTGCAAAGCCAGGAGTCCAAGGATGTCCCACGGAGACACCCCAGAAGGCTCCCATACGGTCGGCAAAGCTGCTGGAGCTGATTTCCTGGCAGCAGCCGCGGTGCTCAGTTGGAACAAACCTGTCCCCAAAGGTCTCACCTCCCACGTGTGTGCCAAGCACAGCTGAGCCACGGCGGATGCCAGAGCTGGAGCTCAGCAGCAGACCTGGAGCTGAGCTGGGCACGGCTCTGGCTGCACACAGGTCAGTTCTCCAGCACACAGGAGAGCTTCTTTTATGGACAAGACTTTCCAGAGTCTGGACATTGGAAGGTGGGGACATTGTAAAGTCCTTCCTTGAGCAAACCAATGAAAGGGAGATGAATCCAGGCTGACAAATGCACTTGCAGACACAAACTGCGCTTTTGGGCAGCACTTTCTGCTGTCCCAGACCTCAAGGCCTGAGTTTGCACCCCTTGCAGGAGCAGTGAGTCTGCTCCTTGTACAGGACAAGAGTGGCAGGACACCGTCCCTCCTGTCCTCCATGCTGGTGTAGCCCCACATCCCACACAGGCTGCTGCTGGAGGGTGGCAGAAGCACTGAACATGGAGAAAGGGGCTGGATTTGCAGCCCCTGAGGGGTTTCACCCTGCTTACCCCTCACCTGGCAAGGCTACTGCCTTTGATCTGTTTGTGTTTCTCAAAGGGCCACTGCAGTCCTGCTGATGGCCACGGTGGAGATGGGAAGTGCCCGACCTCCGTGGAGCCTCTGCACAGCCTCCAGCATTCCCTCTTCCTCAGCTTCCCTTCCACTTTGCTGAAAATACAATTCCTGGAACAATAATTGCCAGCCAACAGGTACACAAGAAGGTTTTGTTCTTTGGCCACAGCTTTTTAAATTTTCACCTCCCTCAATAACTCTTTGCAGTGGCTTTAACAGGCCAGACAGACAATTTTAACCTCTTTCTTGCAGCATGTGCAAAGTCCACTGCTTTGATTTGTCTCTCGGGGTGGGATTCATCTCACCTCACGTTTGATGTGCACCACGTTGGTCGTCTGCAGCCGAACTGGTCACCTTCAGACACCTTTAGAGCCTGCGGAGAGAAATAAGCCCTGCCAGGACATGAGTCATTTGACCTATTTGAGATGTCTGCTTCAGAATGAGATTAATCACGCCCTGCGAGCACCTGTTTTGCTCCAGCTAAAGCAGGAGTCTAGACAACCAGCTCATGAATTCAGCCTCGGTGTCTTTTTAGGTGCTCATCACCCCAGGATCATCGGCTCTAATGAACCCTCCGGCAATTTTGTCCGTCCTGCTTTAGCTGAGCTGTGCTTCGGCCCATGCTGTGTGATGACAGCTAATGATGAGCAGTGTGACCTAATGAGAGCAAGGGCTGCTGTTGTCTCCCGAAAAGAGAATTCTGCCCTTCAGAGAAGGTGGGAGAAGGTGCGTAAAGGTACCAGACAAGGCAGCCATGCTTGGGTTCTGGGCGTGGGTGGGTTTGGGGGTATTTTTGTACTGCCCAGATGGTGAGGATCCTGCTCAAACAGTGCAGAAGAGATACCAGAGAGCACAAGTAACTTAAGGATATGTTCAAACTGCAAAATGCTGAGTGTTCTGCTTGTGCTCTGTCTGCTTTTCCTGGCTCTCAGCCTTGTCAGAGTCAAGGCTCAAACTGGGAAAAAGGAGGAAATCCAGAGTCCTGGAGCTGGGGAGCAAATCCTTAGAGAATTCAGTGTTCCAGATATGCAGCATCATAGGCCACAAACACACAGATGACCTTTGGAAGAAACTTCATCTGTGAAAGGGGCAGGTGAAAACTGTGACCAACACATATGCCCACGAATTTTCCAGAAACTTATGCCCACACCTAATAAATACACCCAGGGCACAAAATGAAGGGCTGGGACCCACTCAGAAACTCGTGTGCACTCATTGCTTGCTGCTTTTCCAGAGCTCAGGCACCATTTGTGTTTAAGTGCTTCTGAGTCCTTAACAGTGCTGAGCCCGGGCTTGCAGAAGGGTTTTGACCTCGACTTAATTAATAGAGAAACATAATGGTGATGTATGGCTCGCTGGTAGCATCCCTGCTTTGATAGAAGTTAATTTAACTGCAGCAGGGTCTGGGCTGGAAGCAGGACCATGGGATTTGGCTCTGGGGCACTTCCAGGTTCCATTATGCCACTGATTAATGACTATCACAGCATCAGGGAACAGGCTGGATTTAAAGGGGCCTTAAAGATCATCCAGTTCCACTCCCTGCCATGGCAGGGACATCTTCCACTATGCCAGGCTGCTCTAAGCCCAGTCCAGTCTGGACTTGGACACTTCCAGGCATCCAGGGGCAGCCACAGCTTCTCTAGGCAGCCTGTGCCAGGGCCTCACCTCCCTCAAAACCAAAAAATTCATCCCAATATCCCATCCATTTCTGCCTTCTGTCAGCTGGAGCCATTTGCCCTTGTCCTGTCCCTCCAGCCCTTGTTCCAAATCCCTCTCCACCTCCCCTGGAGTCCCTTTAGGCCCAGGAAGGGGCTCTGAGCTCTCCTTCTTTGCATAAATCCAAAGGGCCTCTCCTCTCCTCTAGGTTCTCCAGGCTGAACACCCCCATCTCAGCCTTCCCCAGTTTAAAACCCCAGGGAGAATCTGAGCCCAGCTGAGTCTTTACTTGGCGGGTTTGACAATCAAAACCTTCCAACCATTCCCATCTCTGTCACAAAGAAGAGATCCTTATCCTGTCAGCGGGGCAAAACCTTGTTAAATACACACCTTTTATTGCTCTTGCACTCAGCCACGACCACGAGAGCGCAGGAAACAGGCAGGGAGAAGTGAACTGCCTCTCTGCTGGCACTCGAGGCCGTTGCTTCCTGGAGAGGAAAGGAATTTCCCTGGAGTGCCTCACGGAGGGTTTGTTCTGGGCTTGCAAAAGCAAAGCAGTGTTTAACATCAGATGAAATCAGCGAGCAGGAGCACAGGAAAGGGGCCGAGGGTGAGATGATGTTTTGTGATACCGTTAAGGCTCGCAGCAATCTCAGTGTTTTGGGAACAGATATTATGAGCTGGGAAGCCTCCCATATATTTTTCTTTAAGAGCATTGCTGTACTTAAAGGAGTCACTAATCCATTAGGATAAAAAACTATTTGCACAGCAGGAGATGAAGAGATACTCGAGTTCCTCCATCCCAGAATTTGGCTAAAGTTTCAATACAGCCTCAATAAAAGCAAACTAGTGCTGGGGACTGAGTGAACCTTTCTCAGGAGCAATAAAATCCCAGCTAGATCAGCCAGCTTGCTGCTAGGACAGTCCCCTATTTCATTTTTCATCTCTTTTTCTGGCAGAAAGGGGGACATGAATGTGAAAGTGCAGGGGAAATATGGAAGAAAAGGAGGGAGAGGGTTCAGATCGGAAGAGAGCCAGGAAATATTGTGGCCACAGGCAAAGTCTGGACCAGAATACTCTGTACTGAGCAGGAGGGACCACTCTGTCCATCCAAGGGCTGCAGGGGTTTAATCCACTCCTCAGGAAGCTACAGAGGGCAGGATGGAGGGAAGGATATTTATTTTATCACAAGAACACAGTCCAGGCCAGATCAACAACATTTCTGAGAGACTTTTCTTCACCCAATAAAGCCCTCCAGTACATCTGCTCTCTGCTTGATTTTCCCCACGTTTATCAGAGGACTCCAAGCAAGACACCCTGCGGACTTTGACAGAGCAAAGGTATGCAAAGGAGGAAGCATTTGAAGCTATTTTTCCAATGGGGATATCTTTTAAACTTGAAAATCTGTGCTGGCCACCGGTCCATCCTCTCGAGACTCTTTCACCTACACCCACATTTTCACTTGAGAATTCCCTGAGTAGTGCTGACACGCAGGATGCTGTCTGACACCAGCCTCTGTAGCCAGCTCCCCTCAGAGCCCACTAAAGTGATTTTCCTGAACCCCAGAAAAACTGGGCAGTGAGTCCTTTCACCTCTATCCTATTTCTCCAATATCACCTCTTGGATCAATCCCTACATTTCTGTGCTTTTCCTGCCGGTTGAGGTGTTGTCCCTGCCTTGGGGATTTCTGGGAGGGCTCTGAGCTCTCTCCAGACCAGGCTGCAGATGCTGTTTACCAGCTCAGAGCCTCTGCAGGAGCTGTGAATCCGTGGCCGTGCCCAGCAGCATCCAGGTACACAGAAATTCTGCCTTCCAGCACCATCCTCCTCCTCGGCAGCCACCCTGGGCAGGAATTTTAACTGCACTATTAATTAGTCGCTGTTTGCACTCCCCAGGTCTCGCGTTATCACCAGAATACTCATCTAAATCTGGTGGCCAAACAAATTAGAGCTAATGAGGCCATCAGGGTCATATTAACAGGGGGGGAAGATGGGAGAGCTTCCGGAGGAGGTTTCATTGCCAGACCAAGCACGTGCCCGTGCCGCGTGCTGCTGGCAGAGCCTGATTTCCAAACAGGCCTGGAGAGAGCAGGAGCAGAGGAAGGAGATGCAGGGATGATCCAACACCAGATCTGGGATGTGGCAACAGTTCCTTGCTGCCTCCAGGGCAGTTTGGTAATGGCAAACATGGTGGGAGCAGCGGGCTTGGATGAAGGACGAGGAGCGGAGTGGATGGATGGAATTGGGCACACAACTCCAGGGATTCTTGTCACAGCTCCCTACGCTCGATCTCTGCTGGTAAACGAGCCTGGTGCTTCAGGAGAGACTTCAGAACGTCATCGGAGTGATTCCCATGCAGGCGGCTACAGAGCCATGAGACCCAGCGAGGAGAGGGAATGGGGTGTGAAGCCGGTCCATCCTCCCTCTCCTTCAGCCAGGCTTCCATGGCATTCCTGCTGGCCCAGGAGCTCACCTGGGGGAAGGCTGTTGGAAGAGCCAAATTCAGTGGGAAGAGGAGCAGTTCTAGAAGAAAAACAGCTGAGAGAGAAATGAGGATGGCTCCTCTAAGGGGCAACAGGACAAAAGAGAACCTTCATCCATCCTGAGATCCACCCTGTCCTGCAGGCACCCACCTGGGAGAAGAGCCGGTCCCCATGCCTGTTTGGAAAGGGGGGAGAAAATCCCATGGCACCCCTCTGAGACAAAAACCAGGAAATTCCTGCTCCTCCTCTGCCTTTGAAACACGGATGATGGGTATCATGAGGGCAGATGGTGCTTAAAGGGTCACAAACCGAGGTTATCTGAGTGGAAGGGGCAGTTCAGGGACACACACAAGTATCTCAGAGCCTTCATAAGTCTCCTCCCTAGGTATTCTCTCCTTCCTCAGGCACCAGAGGGGCAAGGCTTGGGAGACACAGGACAAAGGCTTCTGGGAGAAGTTGGAATCTTCAGCAAAACTCAGAGAACAAGACAAATGTTTTGGTTAATACCTGTAAACTCGGTTGTTGCTTTCTGAGATTTATTTATTTTATATTCTTATTTTGCAGTGAATTTCTTTCCTGCTGCAGAGGCAACCCTGAGAAGAGATTATTCATCGTTCAAGCTGGTGATACACCCAATGTTATGGTGTCATTTCTGTTTCTTTGGATGGAGGAGGGTCACTTTTAGGACCCCTTTTTGGAGGAACGAACACTTAAATGAGACATTTAAAAATGCATTTCCCATCAGCATTTATGCTAACGAAGAGAGCATTTACAGAAATCTCCAAAAAGGAGCATTGAATCATCCCTGCTGGTCTTGTTTCCTGGAGATCATCCAAGGCTGACATAATGCTTGTGTTCCTCTGCAGGGTTAAGAAGTCTTGGAAGCATCTCCAGAGGTTCTTCTGCTTTCATAACAGCACTTGGAATCTGTGCAGCAGCCAATAAACAGCACTGACACCTGTTGATAATAAAATCCCCGATAACCGAGGTGTCTGGTGGTGGTACCTGGGTCACAAAGCCTCACCTTGTGCTGTCAGCCCAAACTTGGCCTCAGGTGACCAAGAGAAGGCCACTGTCACCTCACAATACAAGGGTAACATCTATGGGACACTAACCAGCTCTTAGGGCTCTCAGCGAGGAAGTCAATGATATAATTGACAATTAGGAATGAAATATTTTCTCACTTGAAGAAGTCAATGATATAATTGACAGGAATGAAATGTTTTCTCACTACCAGAGGCAGATAAATGAACATCGAGGTTTAAAGGTGAGCTGACACTGAGGGAAGAGTTTCTGATGTTCTTTCCAGAACATCAGGGAATACAGGACCCTCATGGACAGAATCTGTGTCCTTCACAGAATCATGGAACGGTCTGGGTTGGAAGGGACCTTAAAGATGATCCAGTTCCAACCCCATGGGCTGGGATACCACCAACAGAGCAGCTCTTGAGAGGACCAAAGCCAATTTCCCCCACCCATCACCAGGAAACACCTTCCCAGTGCTTTAATTGGGAAAAAAGCAATGAAGAGAACCTGTGAGTGACACCAACCCCTCCATCAGCTCCTCCACCACACAGAACACCCTCCTCGTGCCCTCAGCCTGTGCCTGGCAGGGCTGTGGGGAGGGTTTCACACTCTGATCACCCTGGCCCAGCTCCCTGGCCACTCTGAGCAAAAAGGAGGAAAAGAAAAGAACAGGAATGCCGTGATGGGAGAGAGAGTTAACTTTTAGGCTGCGTAAGGAATAAGGGAGCTGGATGTCATTGTGCTGCAGAAGTGACCTACTTTCGCTTTATCTGGCTTATCTCTGTTTGCATTGGTTTATTGATGGCAGGAGATACTGCTAAGTGAGTGGTGCTTCCAGAATACAAATGAAGGTCGAACGCAGCCCTTCTGCCCAGGGAAAACTCTGGCAGGGACCAGGAGCAGCTCCTCCACCCAGCTCCTGGCAATTAGCAGGCAGAACTAATGCGAGGAGGTGATGGGCTCTGAGGCAGTGACCACAGCAGAGTTGCTGCTGTGCCTTCTAATGAGCAGGCAGGAATTAGGCAATGAGCCCTGCAGGCAGACTGTGATGGGGAAATGCTGGTTTAGCCCCACAGAAAGCCTGGTCCAGCTGAGGTAGGGTTTTCCTTGGTCATCCCTTGGATTTCGTCGGGCTGGGAGATCATGGGGAGGAAAGACAATTGCTGGGACACAGCAGCTCCGAGTGAAGTTCTCTCCAGGAGGGACAGTGAGCTGGAGAGCACCTGAATGTTTCTCTCTCCCATTTTCTGGCCACAGCTGGGTTAACACAGGGTTGCCATGGCTCTCCTTGTGGGCTGTGCTCCCACTGTGCTCTTCATCCCTCTGCAAAAACCTCCAGCTCTGAGGTTGAGCCTGGAGAAACCCACGGGGCAGGGCCAGCAAACAGCTACTGGCACCGCCCTGGCACAGCCTTGGCTGACAGCAGTGCCCTTGCAGGGCTGAGGAGGTGACAAGGACACCTCCTGAGCCCATCAGGCCACACGGTGGAAGAGAGGAGCAGGAGATTTGTGGACATAAATAACTGTGCTGAGGCCCTCAGCCTCGGAGCACGTGCCCTGATGTGTTTCATTACATTCATTATGACACCTATGAAAAGTTTTTTTAGCCACACAAGAAGTTTCTTGAGCCCACATGGAAAATATATGGTCTGAATCACTTTTCCAAGCCAAATCAGCCTGGCTGGCAACCACTGAGAGCAGGGTCAGCCCCATTTTCCCCCCTCTCCACACCTTCTCTCATCTCCCTCAAGTCCCAAGCTGGCTCCACAACTTCCATCCAGGATCCTGCTTCCCATCTGCACAGGGCTGGTGCCAGACTTGGAAAAATCTCCTCATGCTCTCCTCTCCTCCTCCCTTTTCCCTTGCCTGCCACACCTGTATTTGCTAATCAGCTCACAGCATGCTCAGTAATTGCCCACGAGGAAACGCGGGTGCAGATGTGGTGGGGAGACAGGGGCACGCACAAAATGAGATTCTTGTTTTCCAAACAGACACCAAAATTTAATTAGAGCCTCAATAAATGGTTATTAAAACCCTCTTCGCTTTGTTGTTGTTCTTCCCCCCATTGTCTCCTGGCTCTGCATTATTGAATCATCAGCTCCTGTTGTCTTGTTTGGATGCTTTGAGGAAAAGAGACGATGCAGGAAACTGCAAACGCAGTTTGGACCCACGCAGTGTCTTCCCCCTCTCTTCTCCTTTTTCTTTTATCTTAAATTCTTCCTCTCCTTCTGGAAAAAAGAAGTAGCAGAGAGTTGCCACCCATATTTTCTGTCTGGTTTCATTCCCAGTCAGGCAGGAATTCCCAGTCCTTGGCACAGAGAACAGAGAGAAGGAAGGAAAAGGGGAATTTGCTGGTGTCTGTAGGGCAGTGTCCCTGTGGGGTGTCTTGGAGCCCGAAAAGGGGCACAGCCGGCTGCAGCTCTCCTTGATGGGCTGATCACCTCATCCCTGGCCAAGACTGGCATTCCTGAGGTGTCAGCATCCTAAGGGAATGTCTTCTTGCCTGAAGAAAAGGGAACTTTGAGTTTCCAGCCCAAAGGGATCTTCCCACCTTGTTTGTGCAGTGTTTGGTCTCACAGGGTCCTGATCTTTGAGGTGACCATAATGACCTCCTCAGATATCCCATGGAAAGGCCTGGATGTCCCTTTTCCCTGTAATCCTAGGGGAATTAAACACCCCTGGCTGTTTGCAGAAACACCTTGCAGCTTCCCTAGGGTTTTGTGTTTGTTTCACCCTCAGGGTATGAGCAGGGATTGACATCCCCACTGCGCTCCTTCAGGGAAAGAAGGACATCAAGCTTTTCCTGAAGCTGGTGCCTGGTGTTGGTCCCTGGGAGGATTCTTTGCTGACTCCACCATCCCAAGGCCATGGAGAGGCTGTGGGCTGTGTCTCCACAAGCTCCCTGTCAAAGGGTCCAGAGCTGTGCTTAAAAAGATTGGAATTAAATCCCATCCATGTCCAGCTTCCCTGTGAGGCTGTTCAGGGCAGAGGGCACCAAGAAAGCTTTGCTGCTACACCAGGATTCATTAGCACACCATGTTAGCCCTGGGCACGCATCAGAAATGTTAATCAGACGTTTCCCCCTTCCCTCCTCCCAGCTTTAATCCCTCTATCAGGATCCCTAAAGGTTTGACATATGCACCCCAAGCCTGCTCACAGAGCTTGGTGTTATCTCTGCCTCCATCAGGAGGAACCAGCCGGTGCCTAAGCTCCCCTGCTGTCTGCTGGGTTTTCGTACTTGATTCCATCTCCTTCCCGCATAATCCCTGCTTGTAATTACAAATATCAGGTGTGGGGGGCCAGGGGGGCCATCTGTGGAGATAACAACTGCCCTGTCTGCTGACCAGAGCAACCAGAGATGGCTCCAGCTATTTGCCAGCTCCCTTGCATAAATCCAAAGGGCCTAAAATTGTGTATTTACACGGCTCCTTAACTCCCTTCTTGTCAAGGGCAGCCTTCCCGCTCCGGATGGAAATAAAAAGGTGTTTATTTGAACAAGGCCTGAGGCCTGGCTTGCCTGTCACATGGGTGGCAGATTTATCTACATCCCGCTCATCCCTTAGAGCCAGACTAAAACACATGGAGACGAATCCTGAGGGTGGGCAAGGAAACCAGGATGCAGGTACATCCTCCAGAGAGCAGTTTCCCATACAGAAACACACAGGCAGTGCTGAAAGAGATTTAATCTGGCTGAGAAAATCCTGAGTGAGTGGGAGGGAAAGGCTTTGGCACAATAAGAGGATGGTCCCTGAAAACACAGATGTGGAGTGAGGCAGGACCACCCCGGTGAGATGCTCCAACTCCCCAAAGCCTTGAATTCACTTCCAGGGAGAGGTGCCTTCTCCTCTCAGTGGCCTTTTGAAACCATGGCAGATTTTCCCCAGAGGTTCTCCCAGTTACAAACCCACCAGCCAGGACATTTCCCATCTCAGTGACCCCCACAGACTACGATGAGCCCAGTTTTGTACCAGGCTGCAGGGAGATGCACCAGAACCCATCCCCATCACACGCCTGTCACAATTCCAGCCTTTTCCTAGCATTCCCCACACCCTCACACTGAGACCCCAGTTACTTGCTGGTATCTTCTTTCCCCACCCCAGTACCAGACACCCCTTGAGGTGTTTCACTGATGGACCACAGCACCTTCCCAGCTCTCTTTTCCCAGATGTGCTCTGGAAGCTCATGGAATTCATTCCACTCACAGAATAATTTAGGTTGGAAAAGCTCTCCAAGATCATCACGTCCAACCATTAGCCCAGCACTGCCAAGGCCACCACTAAACCACGTCCCCAAGAGCCACATCCATACAACTTTTAAATCCCTCTAGGGATGGGGACTCCACCACTGCCCTGAGCAGCTGTGTCAGGGCTGGACAAGCCTGGTGGTGAAGATCCTTTGACAGGAGAGGAAAGATTCACCTGAGTGCCCTCAGTGTGGCCAGCAGTGTTTGGGCAGTGATTTCTCTGCCCTAGGAACCAAACCGGGACTGGGTGTGGTACCATTTTCTTCGAAGTCCATATTGTATGTGTTGCTTTTCACAGGGAATTGGCTTTTCAGATTCACAGGCTCTAAAGGTCAAGGATAACAGGCCACCAGCCACTATATCCACTCTATTTTGTTGTTAAAGGTCCTGCCACAGGCGCAGGGACCTGCTGGAGCTCTCCCAGACAATGCCAAGTGAGAGCCAGACCGGTGTGGCTGCCTTCAAGGCTGAAGAGGGCAAACCCCCGGCCCATTTGATTTCCCAGCCCAAACAAAGCCTCAGAGTCCCTGGAGAAGTCTCCTGTGCAAAAATCACCATTCAAGTTGTGTCATCCTAAATGAAACACCCACTCCTGGCCCCGTGACTCACATCCCCAGTCTGATGAAGGTGTTAATTAGAGCCCTCTTGTCTACAGTGAGAGCACAGCTCCCAAGCCACCCACACTGGAGACACTCAGGAGAATCCCACCTGAGCTCTCAGCTCAAAGGGGCCCAGCTCTGCACAAGGTTTCATGGGGATACATCAGGATCCATCCCTCCATTGATGCCTTGGAGGGGCTACCTAGAACAGAGGCCAGACAAGATGAAGAGAATAAAATGGGGATTTATTGCAGGGCCTTCAATAGGGACACCTCGGGCACTCAGAGCCCTCTCCGGGAGAGGCCACACCCAAGATGGACCCCGGGGCACGAGTTTTCTACACTTTGATCAGTTTGGATCCATTCCCAGATCAGGGTTCATTCTCCAATGACAATTTCAGGGGATGATGGAATTTACCCCAAGTCTGTCCCCCTTTTTAGAGGCTCAGTTTCCATCTTTGGGGCCTGGAACAACGAGGTGTCCTTGAGTGCAGCCTGGAGAGGATTTGTTGTGTCTGAGCAGGATGGGAGAACAGGAGCTCCCAGCCCGTGGGGAGTTTAAGAGTTACACACTAAAGCGGTGCAGGGTCTGAGAAATACAAAAGATGAATCTTAAGGCATCACCATCACCCAGCTCCCGTTCTGGGCACAGGAAGTAGATGAGCTCTGAAAAAAGCAGATGTGAAGGACAACAGGATCAGCCTCATGGGATGTTCCAGTTCTCCAAACAGGCTCCTCTCAGCACATCACTAGAGCCAGCTTTTGCTCCTGAGGGCAGAAGGAGACAAGGATAGATAAATAAACCCAACCAGGCCCAAGTTTTCCCCTCCATCAGCCCTGGAGACAGTGAATTCACAGCTCCTACTCATGGCTTTCTGAAAGGACCTGCATCAGAGCTCCTCCTCTTTGCAAGGATCTTTAGTTCCTGACCTTCCCCACGTCCTTCCCTCCCTGCTGCCCTCCCTGGCCTCTCAAATCTTTTCTCCTGCCTGTGCTGAAGGAAAATTCCTCTTGCTTTTGGAAGGGTCACTGTGTGAGCAGCAGAGAGATGACAGCAGCACTCTGAGCAGTCACCAGAGATGTTCCCCAAGCATTCCCGCCCCCTTTCCCCCTCCCTTTCTCCAGAAGTTCCAGTCCTTTATCACACTCATTTCCGCCCGAGTATTTATTGTGCAATAACTCATTACCATTCCTCCTAGGACACCTTTAATAAAAGCCTATGCTTGCATATTAAATATTAAATTTATAAGATGTATAATCCTTCTAATTAAGTTGAATTTAATCTAGAGCTCTAAATTAGAAGGAAAAGAGTGGGGAGAAAATAAGAAGGGGAAGGAAAAGAAATCAGCAAAGCCAAGCGTGGCACAGAATATCTGCGTGTGCCAACCACCCTGTGGTGTCATTGTCTGTGAGCAGACACCGAGGGGCTGCCACCACTGAGATGAGAGAGGCCAGGGGAGCCACAGAGTCCTTTGAAGGTTCATTTCATGCCACTCACGGGCAGCGCAGCCAGAGGCGAGGAGTCCACCCGTCACAGAGCCATCCCGGGGCCTGGCAGAGCTGCTCCCCGCTCCTGCTCCACCACAGGCTCTCTGCCTGAGCCCAGATGTGGGAAAAGGTTCAGAGGCACAAAGGGGCTTAGGAGCTGTGTCTTGTTTGAGACAGGGTTTAGCTGCCAGCAAAACGATTCTGAAAGCTCCTGGCTTCAGGGAGTTTTTGCCCACGTGGCTTTCCAGCCTTTGCATTTCACGCAACGTTTGGTTTTCTTGTAAAAGTCAGAGAACCTAATCCCAAATAATTTGTGTTTTGTATTGGTCCTGAGCTGCATTCCTGCACACAGGGGTAATTCCAATTCCTCCTGCAGAGGTCCTGTGTATCTGCTAAGACCCTGCAGCTTGAAAAGCTGTGGGCTCACACCTGGATTCTTCAGGAATGGAACCTCATGGAATTATAGAATGACCTTAGAGATCATTCAGTTCCATAGGGACACCTTCCACTATCCCAAGGTGCTCCAAGCCTGGCCTTGGACACTTCCAGGGATCCAGGGGCAGCCACAGCTTCTCTGGGCAACCTGTGCCAGGGCCTCACCAACCTCATAGGGAAGAATTTCTTCTGTAAACTCCAACTCCTGCTCCTTGGTTTTGATATGTTCTTCTAATGCCCAGAGGAGACAGCAGATCTGTGGGGACTGCCACTAATGAATGAGCTTTTTATTCATTCTTATTTTGTTGAAAAGTGAAATCGGTTATTTTGTTCTTAGAACATCCAGATTTCCCATCTTACCAACCCCACAGCTGTATGACTGCCTTTGGTAAATACAGTTATGGGTTTTACACAGTTCTTGAACACCCCTCCCAGCCGGATTCCATACAGAAACGTGGGATATTTTAAAAGCAAAAATAAGGTAACCACCACTCTTGGCCAGACCCTGGAGAGTGGGGGAATTGTGCTGTTCTAAGCAGAGTATGCAAGTGCCAGAGCAACTCTGCCCAAGCAAAAACAGTTTTAAAAAAAGTGGTGGCAGGCTGAGGACGAGAGAAGGGAAATGTTTGACAAACTGAGCACTACACTGGGTTTATTGGATTGTTGGACATGTCCTGACCTACCTCCACATCACCTGGAAGAAAACTCCCCAGGGATATTCCCAGCACAGCTGGAAGAGAACTCCCTGGGGGTATCTCCAGCACATCTGGGAAAGAGCTCCCAAGGGTTGTCCCCAACACCACTGGAGGTCACCAGAACCCTTTGAGCACACCAGAAGGAAGAGGTGATGACGATATTCCCCGCACAACCCATCAGTGTTTGAAGACAATCCCGCCAGGATGCAGTGGCACATCTGGTTCTACCAGGATGCTCCGAGCCCATCTGGCAGCACTAGAAGAGTTAAAAAGCACAAGAACTGGAGAGCTGGGAAAGAGGAATGTGAATTATCTCTGCTAACAACTTAATGTTCCTTCCTACCCACTGGGCGAACAAGACCCACGGCTGCAAAGCGTGGAAACCTCGCTGCTTTTTGCCTGTATTACACCTAAGTTGTGCTCCTGCCTTTTTTCTGTCAGTAGGAGACCCTTGCAGGGCCATAAAGAAAATAACTCACTTACTGGCATTTTCTTCAAAGTCCATATTGTATGCATTGCTTTTCACAGGGAATTGGATTTTCAAATTCGCAGGCTCTAAAGGTCAAGGATAACAGGCTATCAGCATTTAATATGCATTCCAGGGAAAAGAAAAAAAACTATAAAATTTGAAATAAAGGCTGCATGAAAATTCATTTCCAAAAAACCCCAGATCAAAACATCTCCCTTCCCTCCCTGTGAATTGGCATCTGCTCTTTGTTGTTGTATCTGAAATGTATTAAAAGTCTCCTGCTAGCACCGTGGCTTAAGTCAACATCTGCAGCATTGATTCCTGAAGGTGATCCAGCAAAGGGGGGGAGTTTGGAGCCAGGACTTTTGTTCAGCATCAAAACAACAGCAACAGCAACAAAGAGCATGGCAGCTTTTGTGCCTGAGCATGCACGTGCCTCTTAGAGAGGCTGAGGTGGCTGAAGGTGCTGAAAGAGAAAGAAGTTTTTCAGCACGGATTTCAAACAGCTCCCTGCTGCTGGAGGGACGGGGAGGAGCAGAAGAAAAGGAGAATGGGAAGCCCTAAAGCTGTCTCTGTTCTCATTTCAGTCACACCAGCCCTTCTCAGGAAAGGCAATCAGCTACTCCGAGCTTTGTTGCATACTCCAATAGGAATAAGATTGAAAAGGAAAGAGAGAAGCAATTTGCTCAATATCCCATATTCTGACCAATTGGATGACTGTCTTCTCCCTTAGCAGGTACCACAGGTAACACCCAAAAAATATTCCACATTTTTTGCAGGTCTCCAGCACTGAAACAACTCCTTCCTCACTGGAGGAACTCCCTTTCCTTAGGATCCAAAAATGTCACCAAATTTTAGAATTTAGCAAGGTAAGTGTCCAGGCTGAACAGTCACTTGTGCCCTTTGATAGGTAGCAGACGGATAGACAGACACTTCCAGAAGGTTGTTAGCCCAGCTGGAGAAAAGTAGGACAAAAACCTTCCCTGAAAATGAATTTGTCTCTCCACCACCTCCTCCACAAAGTTTATACAACTTGCTTAAACAAGAAACTTCACTTTTCAACAGCTGAGAAGGGCCTCCCCCCTCTCCCTTTGAGAACTGCCCAGATCCGGCACTCCCAAATCCTGCTTTCAACAGAAAATCATTCCCTGCCTTTCCATCCAACCCCACCCTGTGACAGACCTCTCAGCACCAGCTTCCACCTGGATCACCTCATTCCCCGGACCAAGGTGGCAGGGACACAGGGACTCACACTCACACACA
>VYZT01039625.1:33880-47613 GCA_013400735.1 Pomatostomus ruficeps
GGGGCGAGGGGGCGGGAGGGACGGGATCTGTTGCCTTCCTCCATCCCTCCACTCTTCCAAGGGGAAAAAAAATCATTAAGGAAAATTTAACAGGAGATACAGATCAGGGAGTGGGGGCTTGGAGGGCTTCTGCTAATGGGAGACAAGAAAAAAGAGAGGTGAGAGCTTGGCTTACTCTAAGCTTGCGATGCACCTGCAACAGGCTTGCAACAGGTTTGCAGTGGATTTACACAAGGGGGTTGCAATGGGACTGAAACAGGTTTGCAGTGGGTCCACAACGGGCTTAAAAGGACCTTACAACAGTGTTTGCAAGGGGTTTGCAGTGGGTTTGCAATGGACTTGCAATGAGTTTGCATTGATCTTGCAAGAAGTTTACAATGGGTTTGCAAAAGGTTTGAAATGGGCTTTCAAGACTCACAGTGAGTTTGCAATGGGCCTCCAGGTTTTGCAAGAGGTTTGCAGCACGCTCACAATGGACTGGAAAGGGACTTGAAAGGGGTTTACAATGGATTTGCAACAGCCTTGCAAAGAGCTTGCAGTGGGCTTGCAAGGGGGTTGTGTGGGGTTTGCAATGAGCTGACAATGGGTTTACAAGGGGTTTGCAATAGGCCTGTGACTGGCATGCAGTGGGCTTGCAGTGGGCTTGCAATGGGCTTTCAAGGAGTTTACAATCAGCTTGCAACAGGTTTGCAACTGGTTTTCAATGGATTTGCAATGGGCTTGCAATGCCCTCTCTCCTCATGGGCACATCCCAGGAATCTGAACCCCTGTCCTGACATTTGTCCATCATCCTGGGGACCCTCCTGGCCGTGCTGCTCCTGCTCTCCCAGGCTGCCTTGGGATTCAGTCCATCCGGGAAAGGATTTATACCTCTATCCTGTCCCGACCTTCGCTTTCGGGATTTAAGGAGAAGCAGTTGCCCGGGTGGGACATCAAAGATCCCACTGGAGCCATGGGAGGGTGGAAAATCCCCGCAGCCTTGGTGAGAAGGATCCGAAGGGCTCCGGCTGCGTGGGGCTGTGGTGGTGACGCTCAGGACGGAGCCGTGACGGAAGCCCTGGAGCCTCTGTGTAACTGGAACCAGAAGGGAGGGGAGTCCGGGCTGGGAAATCAGCCGGGGGAGGTTGGGAGCAGCGGGGTTCCTTTGATCCCAGCCTGGCTTCCAGGCGTCCTCCTTCCCTTGATGCCGGCATTGCGCGGGGCTTACAAGGAGTTTGCAACAGGCTTGAAGTGGGCTGGGAACGAGCTTGCAAGGGCCTTGCAATGGGCTTGTAATGCATCTACACGGGGCTTGTAACAGGCTTGCAAGGGGCTTTAGTAGGTTTACAATAAGCTTGCTACAGTCTTGCAACGAGATTACAACAGGCAGTGGGCTTGTGATGAGCTTACAAGGGATTTACAATGGACTTGTGGTAGGTTTACAGTGGCCTTGCAATGGGTCAACAGGCGGCTTGCAATGGGTTTGCGACAGACTTGTAACAGCCTTACAATGTGTTTGCAATGGGCTCGCAATTGGAGCGGGACAGGGCTTAAAGTAACAAATAAATATTGAGGGAATTATTTCCATATTTACCATTCGAGGTGAATTTGATGATTCTTTCAGCCTCCGTCATGGATTTGTAACACAGAGAGAGGAAACCAGCCCCTATACCTGGCCAGATCATCTCATTCCCAACATTTATTCCATGAAAATACCAACACAATCCACTCCGGACCTTGTTAGATGAGCAATTCCACACCAATTAAACAAATTTACATGGATTTGAGTTGGAGAGCTGCAAATATTCCATATTTATGGGTTTTATTGTTACTTGGGCTACTCTACTGGTGGAATTTCACTTTCCTTTGGAGCTTTTCACTATCTCCGGTGGAATCTGAGGGTGTTTTTGGTCCCCATTTTGGACTGAGGAGGATGTCCAGTATCACCTCCTGAAAAAACCACATATATCAAGGCCCAAATTGCAATGGATCAGGGATGGAAATGCCTTTTGCTGGAAATTTGCCTCTTTGCAATCCTAAATCTTGGAGCAGGACACCAAGATGAGAGCCCAGGGGAGGGATCGCTTTGGGTTGGGGTTGGAAAAGACATTGCACAACTAATCTGAGAAGTTTCCAGCCCATCGCAACCTCTTGGTTTCATCCCTGTGATCCTAAATAAGGGAAGAGGAGTAGGGTCAGAAGATTTTCACCCACGTTCATGATTCATCCAACCCCACAACCAGTCCAGTCACCCGTGGGTGCGTGGGAACCTCCGGCGTGGGTTTGTACCCTTGGAGAAACCTCCTGGAGACCCTGCTTCTGGTGTTTTGAGTTCTCCAAGGAGGAGGAAAGATGTTATCACTGGTCAGTCCTGGGGAACTCATCGGGCTTGCTTCCCTCCGGTCAGGAATGTCCTCCAAATCAACCCAAGGAGGAGAAAATGTAGGAAAACCCGACCCTCTTACAGCAAATACTCCTCGTGCTTGTGTTGCGATGAGGATATAAAGATGTAAACCCCCAGATCCTTGGTGGATCAGCATTTTTTGGGGAAGCAAATAGATCTGTGGTTTTTTCTTGTGGATCCAGGGGGTTTATCCCTCCCCACCAGCAGCCAGCAGCGATCTGATGCCTCCTCCACACTCCTCACCATGGCTTGAGATGTGTGATGGTGCTTTGGTGCTGCTGTAGACTCTTCCCAGCCCCCTACCAAGCTCCTGGGAATCTCACAGGGAGGTGTTTTCCTCGATAAACCACCAAAATCTGCAAAAATTCCATTGTCTTGAGCAGGGATGAAGTGCTGCTGCTGATGAACAATGAATTGGGACCATGTGAAGCACCCCCGGAATTCGTTTGGCCATCCTGCTTTTGGAATGTGCTGGAGAGCCCCATTCCCGCATTCATGCATACATAATTTCAGCGTGATCACCTCCAAAACTTTTGCACACCAAGGCTGGCTCTGATGAGGATGCTACAAATGTGACAGAGTTGCCCATTACGAGGAATTCTCTTCAGTTCATCCCTTGGACAGTCCCACCACCCACTGGAAGTGATCCCTGTGGATCCTGGGAGTCCTGGCAAGGAAGAACAAACAGACTGAGCTCAGGATTATTTATTGTGGGAGTGAGTCAGGCTCAGCATCACCTGGACTGGCAGGGAGTGGGTCCGGATTCTGGAAGTCATGGGGGCTTTGGGATGTGAGCTGGGCTCCGTGGGCTGTTTGGGCTGGTGTTGACACCCTGAGGACAAAACTGGCTGTAAATTGGTCTCTTTTGACCAAATATTGAGTCTTGGAATGGGTGACCAAATCCCAGAGCTGCCTCCAGCCTGAGTCCACATTGCTTTTGGGGAACATCTGGTGATTTTGGGGCAAAAAGTGTGGGGCCACCTCCAGCTGCTCTACCTGCATGCAGCTGACCCCAAATAAACACAAAGTTTACGCTCTCCCCTCAGAGACGTTCATGGATGGGATGATGCTCTGCTGTTCTTCCCATGTCTCTGCTGACGTGGGATGAGGCTGGGACTGGGCAGCTCCAACCTCTCCAGCCAGACAGTTTTGAGGCACTTTGAGGTCACTGACACAAAATCTTCCACCTGCTCAAAGCCTCCTTGTTGCTTTGTCAGGGGATGTGGGGACTAGGAGCTGCCTTGGTTCCACTGGGATCAACTCTTCTCCCTCACTTTGCTCGGAGCTGACCTAGTCCTGCTTGAGCTTCTCCTCCAGCTTTGCTTTCTGGCTGATGTTAAACCCACATGGGCTACAAAGCCTCCCCACCCTCCTCACATGGGGTGCAAGCAAGAGCCAGAAATGTGCAAAGTTCCAAAGGAGTGGACATCTCCAGCCTGGCCTTAATTTCAGCATTTGCTCCAGCTCCTCCTTTTCACTGCTCTGCTTCCCCAGCCCAGCCTTGTTGCTGGGCCTTCATCCCCTGCCCTCCCCGAGACCTTCACCCTTGTTCCCACAGCTGCCCAGCTTGGACACGTGATCCCAGGTGAGATACTATTCCCACCACGGATCCCATGGGGTCGCATCCTCCCTCTTTTCTCTCCTGGCCTGTGATTATTTATCTACTCCTTGACTTCTTCCTTTTCCCACCCTTTGAAAGGGTGTTTTTGCTTCCTTTTGAGTCATCCTGGAGTTTCTGCTCTCTCTGGTTGAAGAGGTGAGTAATGTAGGGTTGGATGGACCACGCTGGTCTGGGGAGAGGGANCAGCCGGGAAGTGTCTGGCTTCGGTTGCAGGAAATGCAGCGGGTCCAGCAGAGAGCAGTGGTAACACGCCGGCATCCCGCCACCTTCTTCTCGCCCATCCCGGCCTTTCCAGTAAATCTTAATTTCCCTAGAAAGAGAAAAGTGGAATTTGCCAAAAACTTTGGAGCTTAATTAAAAAAAAAACATCCCAGTTTTTCTGGTGGTGGAGGTGGAATGGGAGCGGACAGGGCTGGCAGAGAGATTTACGGGCTGAATCGAGACTGGTAATTGCAAAGAAAATAAAAAAAAAAACNTGAGGGGGTAACGACCGGACTGTCCCCTCTGACCAGGAGGAGCCACAGCCCCATGACCAGGGAAGGTCTTCTCAAGGAATGAGGTGTTAAGAGCACAGCCAGTCCAGACTCTCAGGCCTTGGGGTGGTGTCACCTTCTCGGGACATTGTGGCCAGTAGGGACCCTCTGAGGTCAAGTGAAATAGGAGACGGGGCAATGCAGGGTCACCAAGACTCCCGATCCAACACATGCTGGGAGATGAGGGAGAGCTGGGCTGGGATGTGCTGAGGAAGAGGAGGGTGTTTCCAGATGGGCAGGGCCAATCCTGTCTAAAGGGCCCCATTCCTGGGAGTGCCCAAGGCCAGGTTNGCTTCTCTATTAAATTATTCTGCCCCGCTGGAGCGGGACACCCGTGGCCTTTGATCCTCCCGCGGCCGTCCCGTTCCCAGCCCGCGGGCCGGGGCCGAGGGGTCCTGGACGGTAATGGGCCCTGACAGCTTGGAAAAGCGAGACGGGCTCTTCGTTAATGAGCCCTAACGAAGCCAAGGGGCCCGACGAGCCCGGCGGCGGCTTCTGCTGAGCCGGCTGGGCTGGGAGCTCCGGGGTNGACAGTGGCAGGTGTCCCTACCCACGGCAGGATGTGGAACAAGAGGGCCTTATGGTCCCTCCCAGCCCAAACTAAATTCGGATTCTATTCAAGTGAAAATCCACATTTACCTCAATTCCACACTCCAAAACCCCATTTTCGTAACATGGGGCAACACAAGCCCTGGAGATCCCAAAATCCCCCCGTTTCCAGCCTCCTTCCCTTCTCCTTTGCGTTTTAGAACTGGGGTAACTTCGAACAAGAACCCAGAGAATTATTTCAGCTCAGCAGGTCGGAAAGAGGCCAAGACACTGGAGCAGCTGTCACCTTGGATTTTCCAGCCCTTTGCACCAGCAGGAGAAATTTAATGTAAATAAACCCCCTCTCCTCTCCTATGGCATGTCCAACTTCCATGTGGGTCGCAGCGACACCCAACACCCGCCTCCCAATCCGGCTTGGCATGAAAATCCATGGCAGACGTGATCACCCAGGGATTTTTCTCCTGTAAATCCTTCCCAGCAGAGTTTTCTGGGAGGCAATTCAGCATGGATTAACATCCTGGCATCGGGAATGTGTGGAGGGGGAAGATGACCAATGGACTGGGTTCATCTGTGTATTTCAAATGATGAAAAAAAGGGGGATTTTGGAGTGTTTATGATTTTTGTAGTCCTGGGGAGGGCAGGTTTAAATCCCCCAGGCTGAGCTATCCCAGGGATTGCAAATTATATATGTAAGCTCTCTCTCTAAAAATAGAAATTTATTTAGAGTGTTATATATGTATATCTATAAAATATAAACATATAAATTTACAACCCCTTTTCCCAGCAAAGGAGCTGACCTGGGGAAGGAGAATCCAGCCTCAAGCTCAGCTGCCTTCAGTGTAATCCCCTGCCAGCTCCTAACAAAGAATAGCCTCATTATTAATTAAACAGTGAAATTAAACTATAGATGCCTGAAAATATTTCCTGCTTGGGCACGTGCCCCCAAATCCCACAGCCAGGTTTATGGGAATCTCGATCCCCAACACTGCCCTCAATCAGCCTCCTGCAGATCTTAGGCTCGGTTTTAGGGGGTTTAAGGGAAAATCAGGGTTTGTTCCTGCCTGGAAATGAGAAAGCGTGTCCGGGAATGGGAGTGAACGCTAAAAATCCACACAAATAAGAGAAAGAATCTCCAGGAATAGGAGTGAGTGTTAAAAAATCCATGAAAATTATAGTTTTCCAAGGTAAATCAGAGCTTCTAGAGAGAAATCCTGAGAAGGGGAAGCCTTTTGAGTTTAAGCAAAGCATTAAACATGAATTAACCCCTGTTTTATCTGTTAAGATGCCCCCAAATCCCCTTTCTTTCATGCCCAGGGACCCCTCTTGAGATATGGATGCAGGAGGCTCCGTGTGTGGGAAAAGGCACCCCAAGTTTGCAAAACGGGGTGGTAAATCTGCAAAAAGAGGTCTCAGGTTGACAAAACCGGGCCCCAGACTAGTAAAAAGTCACCCCGGATTTAAGAAAAGGCACCTCAGGTTCCAAAAATGGGGTCCCCAGGTTTGCAAAAAGGGGTCCCAGGTTTAAGAAAAGTCCCTAAATTTCAGAAAATGAGCCCTGATTGCCAAAAAAGCCTTCTCAGGTTTAAGAAAAGGTGCTCCAAGTTCCCAAAATGGGGTTCTAGGGTTACAGAAAGTGGTTTTGATTTGGGCAATGAGTGTCCAGAGCTGCAAGAAGACACCCCAGGTTCCCTAAAAGGAGTCCCAGGTTTAAGAGAAGCAACCCTAAGTTTAAGAAAATGAGCCCTGCTTCACAATCCTCCCCCTCCAAAAGTAAGAAAAGACCCACATTCCAAAAATGGGGTTCCAGGGTTGAAAAAAGACACCTCAGGTTCCCTAAAAGGGGTCCCACGTTCCTAAAAAAGGGTCCCAGGTTTACAAAAAGGAGTCCTGATTCACTAAAAGGGCCCCCAAACTTAAGTTTCAAGGGTTCCCTTAAAACGAACCCAGATTCCCTAAAAGGCATCCCTGGTACCCTAAAACGGGTCCCAGGTTTGCAGAAAGCCCCTCCAAATTCAAGGAAAGACTCCCCGAATTCCCAAGATGGGGCTCAATGTTTACACCAGAGGGGTCCTGGTTTCCAAAAGCGGCCCCAGATTTCCACAAATGCCCCCCAGATTTAACAAAATGCCCTCCAAATTCGCATGTTGGGGTCCAAGGGTTCCAGATCCCAGATGGAATTCCTGCCCCATCGCACGTGGGAATTGCCCTTGAACCCCCAAAGGGACGTTTCCCTGCCCAAAGCTGAGTTTTGGGAAATGATGGAGTTGGCAGCAACCCCTGGGGCTCAGGGGTGAGATTTCCCTGGATAATCCCCTAATTCCTTGAGCCCTGTGCTCCAATCAGAGCAAAAACCTGTGGAAAAGGCAGCAAAAATCCTTCTTTGGAGCAGAAAAGGTTTTGTCAGGGCTGGTTGTGCCCTAAAACCTGCACGATCCCCAAAACTGGAATTTAGGGGTTCCCTCCCCAGAGTTCAACATGTGAAATTACAATGAAGGGCACTGTAGGGCAGGGTCCCCCAATGGACCCATTTTTGGGGTGGGGTCCCACAGGAAAATAATTTTTGAAGCATTGGGGTCCCCCCAAAATTTTGCAGCTCAGAATCCCCCATTGGGGGTCCCCTATAGGATTGGGATCCCCCAAAACACCGATTTTACCCTCCTGGGACCTCCAAAAGACCCATTTTTACAGTGTGGGATCCCTGTCAAAAAGATCAATTTTGGACTATGGGCTCCCCCAAAAGACCCTTTTGTGCACTCTTGGAGTTCCCCCAAAGACCCATTTTTCCAGCACAGGGTCCCCAGCAAGACCCAATTTTACAGACGTAGCATCTTCCCTAAAAAAAATCAATTTTTGCAGCACGGTGTCCCCCAAGGATCCCAGTTTTCACTCTTGGGGTCCCCTAAAAGACACTTTTTCACAGCATTGGGGTCTCCCCCTAAAAGGTCAATTTTTGCAGCATTTGACCCATTTCTGCACCTCCCTGGGGACCCAAGGAGATTTTGCACTCTTGGGGTCCCCCCAAAGCCTCTTGTTTTTGGCATTAAGGGGTTCCCCAAAACACCCAGCCTCCAGCGCAGTGATCCCCAATAAACCTGCCTTGGAGGTGTGGGAGCCAATCCTGGTGTGCTAAAGTGTTTTAGAATAAAGGGGAAAAGAGAGGAAATAATCTGAAAATGAAGGAATAGAGAAGGAAAATGACGTGGGAGTCAAAGAGTGGAAAAGGTAATGGCGGGAAGTGAAAATCATGGGAAAAAAACAGGGGAAGAGGAGTAAATGCAGGAGGGTAAAAATGAGAATAGGGAGAAAAAGAACGGGAAAGTAAAATAGTAGGAAAATAAAGCCAGGAAAAGAAAAGATAAAATCACGTGGATGCAAAAAGAAACTAAAGGAAGAAGAAAAAGAATATAAAATAATAAAAAAGGAATGATAAAAAAATACAAACCCAAAATAACTCAGAGCAAAGTGATAATTAATTAAATAAAAATGCACAGATAAAGTAGCAAAATGGATTAAAAGGGAAAAGAATGGACACTGAAAAGAATATAAAAATGAGAAGAATACAGGGATAAAATAATGTAAAAATTAAAAGAATAGAAATGTAAAAGACTATGAAATACAAATTAAACCTAAAGAATATAAAAATGAATTATACAAAATAAAAGAATATAAAAATTAACAAAAAGCTAATAGAAAAATATTACAAATGAATAGAAACCTAGGAAAATAAAAGATACAAAAATGAATGAGAAATAAACGAATATTAACAAAACTGATAAAAAAATTAAAACTTTTAAAAATAAAAGACTAAAATTAAATTAATATAAAACAAAAAAAAAATTAATGCAAAGAATATTTAAATAAATATATAGAAAATAGGTAACATTAAAAATTGAAATAAACCAATCCCAAATCCGAGTACATTAAAACCCAGGCACGCAAAACCCAACCCAAGAATTCCATGAATTGGATTTCTTATTTCGCTGTCCCCTCCCACCCCTCTCGCGCTCCCAGGACGTCGCTGTGCCGGGCAGGGAATTCGGGGGAGCGGATGAGGAGCGCTCCCGCCTCCTCCTGCTCTTCTTCCTCCTCCTCTTCCTCCTCCTCTTTTCCTCCTTTTCCTCCTCCTCCCCGCGGGGGTTCCCGGCCCTTTGTTCCCCCCACAAAGCCACATCCCGCCCTCAATAGCACCGGGAGGGGTTTCTTTGCGTTTCCTAAATCAAATAAACACGGATTTTTTTCCCACCTTTCTGGAATTTTCCTGCCCCGGGAATGGCCCCAGCCGGGCTTGATTTGATTACCTCTTATTTTATTATTTTTTAGTTTGTTCTCCGGCTGCTCCGGGAAGAGGAAAACAACCCACGCAGGCACCGAGCACCCAGCATCTCCCTGGGCGGGGAGTCAGAGCTCAAAAATACCTGGGAAAAAAATTCCATCATGGATGACATGTGTTAGAAAAGGCTTTTCCTTAAAAAAAGGCGATTTGGTGATTGGAGAGGATGCTGTGATTCCTGCATTCCTGCCCACATCACCCATGGTACCCACAGCTGGTGGGATGCTGAAGGCACATCCCAAAAATTCATGGATTGGCCTCTCTTAAGGGATGGAAAATCCTCCCCCAGGAACTGCAATTCCTCCCCTTGGTGGGGTTTAAGAGGGAAATTTGGGTAAAACTTTGAAAATCTGCCCCCCAAAAGTCACAATTCCCCTTCTCAGTGGGATCTAGGGAAATTATGGAAAAAAATTTGGACAATCTTCACCAAACAACTCACAGTTTCCTTCTCAGTGATCTTTAAAGGGGAAATTGTGGGAAAACTGTGGGAAATTCTCCCTGAAATATCTCGATTCCAGTGGGTGTACCAGTGGGAGCTGAGGGCTCCCGGCTGGGTCCAGGAGTGTCACGAGTTTCGTGGGCTCAGCCCCTTTCCGGGCTGCTGAATCCATGGATCCAGCTTTCCCAAGGGAAGGAAAATCCACCCCAGAAGGTCGCATTTCCCCCCACTGGTGGAATTTAGAGGATGAAATTTTGGAAAAAAATATTGGAAATATGCACCCAAAAAATCACATCTTCCTCCATCACAGGGATTTAAAGGGGAAATTTTGAAAAAATGATGGAAAATCTGCCCCAAAAATCCCCTCCTCCAGCAGGACCCGAGGCCTCCAGCCCGGTGCTGGCAGGGCCACGGGCTCACCCTTCCCTTCAGATGGGAATTTTTGCTCCATTTTCCTTGGGAAAAGAGACTAAAGGATGATGAGGTTTTTCCATGGGATTGGAAAGATTAAAATAGGGAGTTTTGGGAGTATTTTTTGAGTATATTTTATGAATTCTGTTTGTTTTAGTCGTCTTTAGGTGATATTATATTAATATTGAAGCATGGATAATTATTTGATTCAATTTTGTTCTATTCTATTATTCTCTATCTTATTATACATTTATTATATCTTTATTATCCTATATTATATTCTTATTTTATCACATTATACCACATTGCCTTATATTATTGTACAACATATACCAGTGAATTAATATTCTATTCATATTATTATATTAATATTATATTTCTCTGACATATTAATGTTATTTTTGTCTCGTATATCAAATATAGATATAAATTTGCAATTTTCTAGTGAAATAGGCCCCCAGCTACCCATATATAATAATTTTTTAGTATATTTTTGTGTCTTCCTAATACGAAAAAGACCCCAAACCCACCACATATTTAAATTTAGGTATAATTTTATGGCCTTCTGCTGCAAAACCCACCACAAGCCCTCTCTCTATATTTGTACATAATTTTGCAGTTTTCTAGTGCAAAAAGGACCCTCAAATACTCCATATATTTTTTTATAGAGACTTTCATGGCTTTCTAATGCCAAAATACCCTTAAAATGTATTTTTGATCTAATTTTGTAATTTTCTAATGGGAAAAATACCTCCACCCACCTTATATATATGTATTTAAATTAATTAATTAAATATATATATTTCACCTTTTTAGTGCAAAAAAGACCCCAAAACCTCCATACATGTATTTTATTGTGGTTTTCTTGTGAAAAAAAAACCTCAATTAACCTCTGGGTAGATGTATCTGCATCTAATTTTGCAGCCTCTTAATGCAAAACTGGGCAAACGCTCTGATATATTAATATATAATAAATTTTTTATTTATATTTTTAAGGTTCATGTGTCTGAGCATCTCAGCCCCTCGTTGCAGCTGGGTATTGGCTTCTGGCTCGTCCAAACCAGCATCCTCAGGATTGTTCTTCACAGGGAAAACACCCCTGCAAGTCCTTGTATCCACAACCCAGGAATAAACCCTCCCCCTGTTCCCTGGTGTCCCAGATCCTGACACAAATCAATTTTTGATGGACACAAAATGATTATTTTCCCCGAATTTTTGGAAAATTTGATTTTTTGAGCAAGGTCCTCCATGCAGAAATATATTATAGCTTTACTTTTTTTGGTTCTTTCTCCCAAATTTATTTTCCCACCTGCTGGGGAAATGAATTTTCAGGATTTGGAGGGAAAATAAAAATGAGACTTCGTGTCTATAAACCCCACCACTGTGATGGTTTCATTCAATGGGACATAAATTTTTCAGGTGGGCGATGCGGGAATTCACAGATTTGGAGCCTTGATGGAAAATTACTGCTGGGCAAACAAAGAAATCTGGGATTTGGGAATAAACAGGCGGGCCAGGAAGCTGGGAGGAAACCTTGGGCAGGGGAAGGGAAGAGAGAGAAAAGCTCCCACCGCGGGGGGCAGCGAAAATAACCCTGGGGGGGGCAGAGCATGAGAAAGGGGCTCCGGTCCTTGTCCAGGATCCCAAATCTGGGATTCCACAGCGCAGGGGCAAAACAGCCCCGGGCCAGGGGGGGCAGGCCTGTGCCCCCGATCCCCTGTTTGAGAAGGGTTGGGAATTTTAGGGGCAGAGGGAAGAAACCTTTTCCTGGGTTTATTTGGCTTTTTGTGAACGGCAGGAGTGCAAGGCAGGGAGTGTGCAAGGGAATGGGAGTGTGCAAGGGAATGGGAGTGTGCAAGGGAATGGGAGTGTGTGCAAGGGAATGGGAGTGTGCAAGGCAGGGAGTGTGCAAGGGAATGGGAGTGTGCAAGGGGATGGGAGTGTGCAAGGCAGGGAGTGTGCAAGGCAGGGAGTGTGGAAGGGAATGGGAGTGTGCAAGGCAGGGAGTGTGGAAGGGAATGGGAGTGTGTGCAAGGGAATGGGAGTGTGCAAGGGAATGGGAGTGTAGAAGGGAATGGGAGTGTGCAAGGGAATGGGAGTGTAGAAGGGAATGGGAGTGTGCAAGGGGAGGAAGGCAACAAAGGAGCAAGGGAAGCGAGTGCGCAAGGAGAACAATCCTAGGAGGGCACCAAGCTGCAGAGGGCTTGAGTGTGCAAGGGGAGAGCACAAGCAAAGGGAGTGAGAGCGAAGGGGAACTCGTGTGCAAGGGGAGTGAGCACAGAGGAGGAAAAGGGACTGAATGTGCAAGGACTATGAGGGCATGTTGGAACAAACTCATGGAAACAAGTGTGCAAAGGGACAAGTGTGCAAAGGGAACCAGGGCTCCAGGGGAGCAAACTTCCAAAGTGAACAAGCATGGAAGGGGAGCACGTGTGTGCAGTGTGCAGGGGGAGCAGGTGTGCAAAGGGAGGGAGTGTGAACAGGGCAGCCAGGGAACAAGTGTGCAGGGGGAAGAGGCTCAGAATGGGGTGAGTGTGCAATGGGAGCAAGGGCAGGGTGAGCTGAGCAGGAGGGTGAGTGTGAACAGGGAACGTGCAAAGCGGGGGTGGAAGGGCCCTGGCGGGAGGGGCTGTGGGGGCAGTGCCAGCCCCCATGCCCGGGCCCACCGGAGCCCCCAGCATTCCCATCTTCCTTAGGCTGTCCTGGTCGTGTAGAAAGGAAATTCCAAAGTATGTCCATGGAAAAAAGGGCCTGGAGCTGGATGAGCTCCCAGCACCCACACCCGGCACCGGCACCCACGACTCGGGGGCTGGGACAATTCGAGAGGTTTTTTGGGAGCAAATTCCCTAAATCTGGCTCCTGGGCGAGCAAGTGGGATGTGGGGACGCAGGCGGATGCCGGAGCTGGGAGATCCCTCAGCCCAGTGGCTGCTGCCAGGGAGCGGGACCCCGGGAAAAGGGCTTCGACGCGATGTTGCTCCCAGTCCTGGGGGATTTTTTCCATCATCCAGCTCTGGAACATCCCAAAAAATGGGTAAAGAGGGGATGAGGAGGCAGAGAGGAGGCAGCGCCCAGGCAAGACGGTGCCCATCGCCCGCGTCAGGCCGGCACACGCCCACCCCGCCCTTGTGCAAGGGCTTGGAATGAGGAAGGAACTGCTCCTGCTCCCGCTCCTTCTCCCGCTCCTGCTCCCTTTCCTGCTCCTGCTCCCTCTCCTGCTCCTCCTCCCGCTCCCGCTCCTGCTCCCGCTCCTGCTCCTTCTGTTGCTCCTGTTCCTGCTCCTGCTCCTGCTCCTGCTCCTGCTCCTGCTCCTGCTCCTGCTCCTGCTCCTGCTCCTGCTCCCACTCCCTCTCCCACTCCCGCTCCTGTTCCTGCTCCCGCTCCTTCTCCTGCTCCTGCTCCTGCTCTTCCTCCCGCTCCTGCTCCTGCTGTTGCTCCTAATCCTGCTCCTGATCCTGCTGCTGCTCC
>VYZT01039625.1:58099-81146 GCA_013400735.1 Pomatostomus ruficeps
GCCATGGACACCAGCAGCAAGGTGAGCCCGCGCCCCCGCCCCGCGTTACACAACCCCCGCGCCGCCCCCGCCCGCGCGCGGCCCCGCCGCCGGCCGCGAACCCCGTTTTGCCTTGTTTTTAACCCGCAACCCGAGCGGAGCCCTCCCCGAAGAGCGGCCGATGTCCGCTCGGCGCTTCGCAGCGCGCTCGGCGGCCGCTTTTGGGCTCCCTCTTCCCTCCGAAATACGGAACCGCGAGGGACCGACCCCAAACTGTCCCTTTTGATCCTGTTTCGGGGGGGAGGGAGGTGACCCCAGAGCCCGGCGAAGGCTGAGGTGTCTTTTGAGGGCTGCGAGGTTGGGATGACCCCGCCGGGACTTCCCGGGTCCCCGCAGCGTTGGGGTTTGGCCGGGCACATCCCGTCTGGAGCTTCTGACCCAATTCCCATTATTTTATCCCAAACTCTGGGTTATTAAATACTCCGAGCCCTCCCGGTGGCTGCCGGTCCCCCAACACCCTCCCTCCCATGTCAAATTAATGAATTTATAATTAATTTGGGGGGTAAAAGCCCAAAACGATCCTGGTGGTTCATTCCAGCCGGTCACTGACATCGATCCCCATTTGCTTCATTCCAACCACCAAAACATTCCCGTCCCCCAAATATTCTCACGTGGGAGTGGTTGGGATGAATCCAACTGGTGTTTTTGGGAGGCAGTGGTCGGGGGGGGGATGTGTTTGTTAGGAAATCGGCTCCGTGGCGGCACGAAGTGTAATTAACCCCCCAGTCGTGATTTTATCCTAGTTAAAGATGCGACGGGAACGATCCTACTTGGTATTTTCCTCCCTGGAAAACGACTCCCTTCTTTCCCTTCCCCCCACCTTTGGTGCCTGAAATACACTATTTTCTTAAATTCCATGGATTTATGTATCTATCTCCTATTTTTTAATGATTTTGTTCCGAGCCGGCTCGCCCGCAGCACCTGCTTTCCAGGATGAGTGGTGGGATTGGGGGTGGGAGCCGGGAACGTGCCGGCCGGCAGCGCGGTGATGGGGGCAGGAATTAAACACAAATTTGGTCTCGTATCCGCGAAATCCGACGCACTTAACTCGCGGCTTCCCGAATGGAGCCGGAGGCGCATTCCCGCTGCCTTTCCAGCCCCGTAACCCTCGCCTTGCATGGATTTGGGTTAGAAATGATTAATTTTTGTAAAGGTAATTAATGACAGGGATCATTTGCTGAGCGCTGATGGGCGACACTTCCATCCAGAGAGTGTTTTGCATGGAAAAAAGGGGATTTTTCATGGAAGCAGCTGGCGGTTGGGAGGTGGGGGACAAACTCCCCTCCTCAACCCCCTTTCTTTTTAATAATCAATATTATTAACCCAGGATGGGGAAAGTGTTGCACATTCCGTGTGTTTTTTCCAGCTCATTCTTTGCAATAACCTCTCCCGTGCTTGTCGCAGTTGCAAAACTCGCCGGGATCGTGTCGCCGTCCCTGGATGACCTTTAAGTAGGGAAGCAAAATAAATAAAAAATCAAATTCCGCCACTCCGCTGCTTCTTCCCACCCCCTGGCCCCCCCGGTTCTCTCCCAGAGCCCGAATCCCACCCACTCCCCCCAGTGCCGGTGTGACCCCCAAACTCTCTGGCTCTAAATCCCCTGCTGTGGGTTTGGAGTGGATTTTTCTTGGTTTTCGGTGGGGATGTGAGCTTTTCCCGGGCTGGGAGGCGGCTGCCGCCGTGTTATCCGTGTGCCCTCGCCCCCAGGAACGTGCAGATGAGCGTGCAAGGGGCTGCACCCACTCTCCACATCCCCTCGTCCTTCCCCGACTGGGACCTCTCGGGAGCAGCCTCTGGGCTGCTCCTTAGATCCTCATGGATCGTTTTAATGGTGTCTGTCTCATGTGGATTTCCCCAAAATTCCCTCCTGGGACCCCCTTTTTTTAACTACTATTTTGATTATTAAGGAATTACTAATTTTTCTTGCTCAGTGTCCCAAAATCCCTCATGACAGAGTGAAAAAAAGAATTGGAATTCCCTAAGACTCTTTCTTTTTTTTTGATATTGTTTTAAAGGAATTAGTAATTTCCTTGTTCCATGAGGTAGCAGCATCCCCAAATCCTCCATGCTGGAGTAAAAAAAAAAAAAATGGGATGTCTTCCTGGGACCTTTGTCTTTTTCATGTTGTTGCTAATTTGCTTTTAAAGAAATTGTTGATTCACTTGACCCATGAGACAATCAGCATCCCAGAATTGCCCAAATCCCTCTGCACTGGAGTAAAAAAAGTTGACATTCCCTTCTGGGACACTTTTTAGTGTTATTTTGAAGGAATCATGAATTCCCTTTTCCCTTGAGGCATCAGGATCCCAAAATCCTCCGTGCTGGAGTGAAAATAGTTGGAATTCCCTTCTGGGCCATTCTTTTAATATATTTACATTGATTTATTATTATTATTATTAATTATTATTTATTATTATTTTGCTTTTAAAGGGATTATTCATTCCCTTGATCCATGAGGTGGGCTGTATCCCAAAGTCCTTCCAAGCTGGAGGATTAAAAAAAAGGGGTTAAAAATAGAGTTGTAAAGTCCAAGGCAGGGGGTTTGGGGGGCCCTGTTCCCCTGCCCCGATCCTCCTCAGAGCATCCTGGCTTCCGTGTTGGAGCTGGGGAGGAAGCAGGAAGCAGCTAAAAAGAAAACAAATACTATACATTTATTAAAATTCTGGCTTTCCTACAACACAGAGGAATTATTAGGGATGAAACTAGGAGTTTGAGGTCTAGCCAGGCTTAAATAAGTTTATTTTATAGAAATAAGAGTGAATTTGTCCCAAAGTTCCTGATAAAGCTGCTTTTTCCTGCAAGGAGTTAATCTCCCCACAGACCCACGTGGGGTTTGGCAGGAGCTGCCTGGGCAAAGCTGCCCTTAGAAATCGACTTTTCCATTTATTTAATTATTTTTTCCCCCCCAAACTTGCCTTTAATGGCGAAGTTCAAGCCGAAAGGCTCCCGGATCGGAGCGGAGCAATGTGTTTGGATCTGGGAAGGGAGCGGGAGGAGCTGACTCACCCTGACCCTACTCAGGCAGAGCCTCCCAAAAAGCCATTTTCCTGCCAGTTTTACTGTTTCCTCTCTTCAGACTGCTGGAATTTAATCAAAATACAGGGGTTTTTTTGCTGGAATTTAATCCAAAAATATATGTATTTTTAGTAGCCATTGAAAGTTCCCTTTTTCCCTATGTTGAAATGGAAAAATGAATTTAATTTTTTTTTTCTTTTGGGTAGTGGCTGGTGTGGGAGCATCAAGGTGCTGTTGCCTCTCACCTTCCTGGAGCAAAGTTCATGAGGCTGCTGCATCCCCATCCCTGGAGCCGTGACTCACCTGCGCTCGCCCTGCCTAGGGGAGCGCCTGGAAGCTCCTGGAGTGCCCTTTAGCCAGGAAAAGGCAAAGTCAGGACCCAAACAAATCAGGGTGGTCCTTGAAAAGCAAAGGAAAATCACCCCCACCCCCCAAACCCACTTGAATCCCCCAAATCCCTCATTTTTTAATAAGGTTTCTCCAAGCAACAGGTGCTTTCAGCATTCCTGTCCTAGGGTTTTGGGGGATGGATAAGGTCACAGGTAGAATTGTGGGATTTTGGGTATGGGTATTCTGTGGGTATTTTTTGGGATTCCACCAATTTCCCAGCCTGTTTGTACCCTCCCAAATGTGATGTTTTCTCCTCAGGGTGGATTTATTCTGAAGCACCGACCAACTCCAAGTGCCAAAACCTCCCTGATTAGTTGTGTTGGGGCCAAGCCTAATTAATGAGCTTCATTAACAGGGCTGGCTTCATTCCCTCTGCTTTTTCCCTGGGAACTTTCGCGCAGAGGGAGGTGCTGGCCAGAGTGGCGAGGTCAGGGAGCAACATTAATTCCATTATTTATGAAAAGAAAGAGGAAAATAGTTCTTATATATAAAAAAATATCATTTTTGGGTGGAGCTGGAGTCACCCCTCCTCATTTAGATGGGATCTGAGGGGTTGATCCCTTGGGAATCTTAATCCTAGATACCCTGGGAGCATCCTTGGAGTGACATGTTGGTACTCAGGGAGGACCACCCCCCCCCTCAAATTAAGGGGTTTATAAATTTCACGTGGCTCATCCCAAAGCTGATTAAGTGGGAATGTCGGATTCCTGGTTCTACTGCCGGGAAAATCTCCTGCCTGGGATAATTGGGCCGCTAACGAAGGTGGCCCAAGCGCTGGCCTGCCCTGACCCCGCTTCTGAACAAGGCTCCGATTGTTGCTCTGGCTCAGGCAACTAACCATGATTTTGCTCAGCGACTCCTAATTAGACTCTGATGGAAAACCTTCGTTAGGGGCGGCTTGCCGGAGCGTCCTCGGCCAGGAGCGTGCGGAGGCCTCGCTGTGCCCCGGGAGCAGCCGGTGCTGGCCCGAAGCCCGATGGTCACACGGAGCCTCCGAGGGACCCCTGGAGCCCAGATAACACCTCTGGCCTGTTCCAGGGCCGAAATTCCTGGAATCCCCTAAACAGTGGGTTTTATTAACCCCCAGAATGACATTTTTGTAATTACTTTTCCCCCTTAGCACCAAAAAAAGTGAGTTTTCTCTTTTATCCTGAAAATTTGTACTCGCCGCCTTCCCAGCAGCCTATGCAGTGCACTGGGATCACTCCTTTGTGGAGACAGGGCTATGGGGATCCTGGGTTTAACCCCTTTCCCCTGTTTTCCGGCAGATGACGGCTCGCCTGATGCTGGCTGTGGGAGGAGCGGTGCTGGGCTCCCTCCAGTTTGGATACAACACTGGCGTCATCAACGCCCCGCAGAAGGTGAGTGCTCCCAGAACCCTCTGCAGGGAAATTCCAGCCCCTCTGTAATGAAATTCCAACACCCCTGCCCCGTGTCTGAAACCAAACCAGCCTCCGCTGCCAGCCCGGCTAAAATAGTACATCCTGCTAGGCAGCTTAGGGCTGTAATGGGATTTGAGAGGGAGTTATTCAGCTCCTGCCTTCCCGGGAGAATTTGTTTGTTTCCTCCTTGCCTGGCGTTTTTGTTGGGAAAAATCCCAGGAGTGCCTGCAGGATGCTCTCTGGGTGTGGCCGCTGGAACTTTTAACCTCGGTTCTTAGTGAAGGTCTGGGAGTTAATTAAGGTTTGAGTCATCCTGAGTGGCTGCTCCAGCGGGGAGCTCTGTCCTGGAGTTTTGCATCCCGGCACAACATCCCGGGAGGAGAGAGACTTGGCTGGGAGGTGTCGTAAGGGGGATGTGGAGTGCAGGAGGTGTTGGCTCCTCCCCTAACAGAGTGCCAGGAACCTCCAGCTGCTGGTAGATACCCATGGTTGGTGGAAAACAGGACTTTTCCCAAATTTGGTGTCTGTTTGAGGTGTTAAAGACTTGGAAAATTAGCCCAGAATTCCCCTGTGGCACTTGCGGTGTTCCCTGGGCACAGCTCTTATGCTGGGATAAGGTGTGGAGGGACAGCCTGGGCTCTGGTGGGAGCGGAGCCATCCCCGAGTGTCACCATCCCAAAGAATACAACCCAAGGGGCAGGATCCAGCTGCCAGAGTTTAATCGTGTCCCAGTGAATGGCTCCGGAATGTTGCCTCGAGCACTGAGAAAACTCCTCGTGGGAGAGAAGACCCCTTGGAAAAACTCCCCAGGCCCTGTCAGTGCCGGAAGAGGAAGAAAGTCAGGCATTTGTTTGAGGTGTTGCATTACACAGTATCGAATCCCGGGATTCAGTTTCAGTGGCTGGAGG
The DNA here is from genome assembly GCA_013400735.1 of Pomatostomus ruficeps. Taxonomy (NCBI): domain Eukaryota; kingdom Metazoa; phylum Chordata; class Aves; order Passeriformes; family Timaliidae; genus Pomatostomus; species Pomatostomus ruficeps. Next base: position 63,834 of record VYZT01039625.1, read on the forward strand.
CTGCAACTCCCACCCAGAACCTGCAGGGTGCTGCTGAAGGCATCAACCCCCCCGAGATGTCCCGAGAGATCCTGATGCCTCCCTGCCTTCACATGGCGTGGTCCGGAATGGCCCCAAGCACCCTGCCAGGGACACGGCGATGGAGCAGCGTTTGAGCAGCTGGAGCTGGGAAATCCCTGGGATTGCACTGAGGAACTGCTCCCTGGCATCTGCCCTCATTTCCCTGAGCTCTGGCACTGTGGGAAGCAGGAATGCTGTGATCACCATCCTGGTTGGAACTATGTCCCAGGAGGAGCTGTGTTTCCCTGTACTGAAGGATTTCTCTCCATCCTCTCCCCACTGGCTGCTCGGGGTGTCATGGGCGGGATCAGCTGTGAGCTTCCCATGGGACTGAGCTCCAGTCCCCACAGCCCCCAGCAAATCCAGACCCTGCTGATCGCTGTTGCCATGGTTTTCCTCATGATTTTGGGGATGAATCCCTTGGGCTCAGGCCAGGAGGGGTCCCCTGGTGCAGGACAAGTCACCAGCACTGGGGGGAAGGATTTGGGATGCTCTGCGTGGGAGCATGAGGGGAGGTGGGATGAGGGTTGTCCTGGGCAGCAGGATGTGCTGGACATGGGAGTCATCCCAGCCTTAAGGATGGGGACACAGATAGTGTGGGACTAGGATAGGGACACATTACTGTGCAGGACTAGAATGCTTTGGGCTTGGAATGGGGGTGCATTGGGATAAACTGGAGCACAGGATTGGGATGCAGGATGGGAATGCATGGAGGGGCAGGACTGGGACAGGAATGCCTCAGGATGCATTGGGGCACAGGATGGGAATGTACTGGGATAAACTGGAGTGAAGGGTCGGGATGAGGCTGCACGGGGCTGCAGAGTTAGGATGGGGATGCATCAGGACACAGGACTGGGCTGCACTGGTACTGGGATTCATGGAGCTGCAGGATGGGGAGGAGTCACAATGCTCACCTGAAAAGGGAGGGGAAAGCCCCAGTTTTGGGGAAACCAAATTTTTTTTCATCCTTCTTGCTTTAAACCCATTTCCCATCTCCTTCTCTCCCAAAAAACTGTTGGGTTCTTCCAAGCATCCCTTTCTTCAGGAGGAAGGGGGCAGGAGGGGGTGTTATTTTCAGAGACCCCCCTGGCCCTACTGAGAGCCTGAGCCAGCCCAGACTTCTCTGATAATCCAATAAATGACTTATTTGGGGGATATTGGGATACGCAGCCAAGCCTTCAGGTGAAACAGGAGGAAACAAAATAACTTAAATATGGAAATCCTAATGGTTTATGTGCTTTGGAAAAGGAACAACTTGGAAAAATAATGATACTACTGGGACTTGCACCCAGCCTAATGTGTATTTCTTGTGCTGTCTCTGCCAGGGCTCCTGGTTGGGCTTGGATTGATGGGAAAAGTGGAAAGTGAAGCATGATGGTGCAAACAGTGAATTGGGAGTGAAACCCCACAGAGCTGTGGAATCTTGGAGCCACCTGAGGCCTAGCAGAGCAGGGAATCTCTGGCATTTCTGCTCCCTCCAGCTGGGCTTGGTGGGGTGTTATGGAGCCCTTTGCTCTGCTGGTTTGGGGCTGGGTGACCCTTAAATCATGGTATTATGAAGGCTTTGGGTTGGAAGGGACCTTTAGAGGGTCATTTAGGCCATTTCCCAGCCATGGGTAGGGACAGGAACTTGGTGAAGCTGCCAGTGATGGGCTGGCTTTAAAAATACATTCAAAGTATACAAAATGTATATAAATCTATATACTTTGTATATAAATGTATACATTTTTGTGTATAGAAATGTGCAACACTTATGTAAAAATACATAACATTTATATAAAACTACCTAAAATTCACAAACCAGGCTGTTCTTGGTGTTTCAAACCAAGGCCTGTGTTTGGTGTTGGCATCACAGTCCTGTAGAACCACGGCAGAAATTGTGCATTATGGAATTCTTGAGGGGAAAAAAACCTGGAAATCCAACTCCAGGAATATCCAAGCAGATGGGAACTCCGCTGTGTTCCTCGCCTTCCTCCAAGGAGCTGGTGCATCTCTGGCTCCTGCCCTGCCCTGGGGAGCAGCGTGACCTCCCCGTGCCCGCCCAGCAAGTTTTGGCAGCCCCGTCTCTCCCTCTCCGGGCAGGGCGAGCCCAGAACCCGTCCGGCCGCATTTCCCTCGTATCCCAGCAGGTTCCCTCCCTTGGGCTGCAGCCGAGCCTCGGCCGGCGGCTCTGGCGACGGTGACGCATTGTCTTGTGAGCCGTGGTGGCCACGGGGACTCGTCCCTCCAGTGGCACGGCTGCAGCGGAGGCGGGTTCAACGCGTGGTTTGGTTTCTCTCTGTGTTTTCCAGGTGATTGAGGATTTCTACAACCGCACGTGGTTGTATCGATACGAGGAGCCCATCAGCCCCGCCACCCTCACCACGCTCTGGTCCCTCTCTGTTGCCATCTTCTCTGTCGGGGGCATGATTGGCTCGTTCTCAGTGGGCCTCTTTGTCAATCGCTTCGGGAGGTGAGCTCTGGGCCCTGGGTCCCTGGTGGAGCCCTCAGCGGGGAGGTTGTGCTGCCTTACCCCACCCTGGCATTCCAGGACTGCCAAGGGCTGATGTTGGGGTTCTCCAGGTGTTCCTCACTGCTCTCCTCCATCCCTCTCCAGACGCAATTCCATGCTGATGTCCAACATCCTCGCCTTTGTGTCAGCTGTCCTCATGGGCTTCTCCAAGATGGCTTTCTCCTTTGAGATGCTCATCCTCGGCCGCTTCATCATCGGCCTCTACTCTGGCCTCACCACGGGTTTTGTGCCCATGTATGTGGGCGAGGTGTCCCCCACTGCCCTGCGGGGGGCCTTGGGGACCTTCCACCAGCTTGGCATTGTCCTGGGCATCCTCATTGCACAGGTGAGCACTGGAGAATGTTTTGGGGGGGTTCCCCCTTTTTTTGATCCTGACACTCATCAGGGCCTGCAGGGATGAGGTGCTGAGGATCTGCACAGCCTTTCAGGGGTGGGAGGGGCAGAGCTGGAGCTCAGGGGAGCAGGGGTGCTGTGAGATCTGAAGGCTTGAGATGGGCAGTGTCAGGATATTGACGTCTGTTGGCCACCTGGAAGCAGCACAGGAGTCACTCCAATGGCTGTTCCAGCTTGGAGCACACCAGGAGTTGCAGAGTTGTGTCCAACCAGTACTTTTCCAGCTGGGATGTGTGGCTCAATCCTTTTCCTCCTCCACAGGTGTTTGGTTTGGACTTGATCATGGGAAATGACTCTCTCTGGCCGCTGCTGCTGGGCTTCATCTTCGTTCCTGCCCTGCTGCAGTGCATCATCCTGCCCTTCGCCCCTGAAAGCCCCCGATTCCTGCTCATCAACCGCAACGAGGAGAACAAAGCCAAGAGTGGTGAGTGGTTCCTCCGCAGGGCCCATCCTGGCACTCTGGAGGGTCCTCAGCGTCTCCTGACCCCACCTCTCCTGCTCAGTCCTCAAGAAGCTGCGGGGCACGACGGACGTGAGCAGTGACCTGCAGGAGATGAAAGAGGAGAGCCGGCAGATGATGAGGGAGAAGAAAGTCACCATCATGGAGCTGTTCCGCTCGCCCATGTACCGCCAGCCCATCCTCATCGCCATTGTCCTGCAGCTCTCCCAGCAGCTCTCGGGGATCAACGCGGTGAGTCTGGGTGGGGTCTGAGTGCCAGGGGTCGGCTTGGTTCACCTAGAGCTCCAGGACCTGACTTGTGGCATTTCCCCGTCCTTCGCAGGTCTTCTACTACTCCACCAGCATCTTCGAGAAGTCAGGGGTGGAGCAGCCTGTCTATGCCACCATTGGCTCTGGCGTGGTGAACACAGCCTTCACAGTGGTCTCAGTGAGTTTTGGCCACCCCAGTTTTGGGTCTCTCCAGGGGAGGTGGGAGAAGGGGCTGTTTCTGCAGGCTGGGGAGGTGCTGACACACCATGTCCATCCCACAGCTGTTCGTGGTGGAGCGAGCTGGCCGCAGGACCCTGCACCTCATCGGGCTGGCGGGGATGGCCGGATGTGCCATTCTCATGACCATCGCTCTCACGCTGCTGGTGAGTGCTGGGGAGGCTCGGAGGAGGAGGGGGGCTAAGGCGGGATGGTTGGAGAGGAGAAAGGGCTTATTCCTCCTCAAGGGGATGGCTGAGCTCTTGGTCCCCATTGGCACATCTCTCCTGAGCTCCCAGAATTCCAGTTTCCAGCTCACAGCTCCTCTGCCAGCACCAGCTGAGGTGTCCAGGTGCCATGTCCCCTTCATAGCACCAACCTCTTCCCTCTCCCTTGGCCTAGGACCAAATGCCCTGGATGTCCTACCTCAGCATTGTGGCCATCTTTGGCTTTGTGGCCTTCTTTGAGATCGGCCCAGGCCCCATCCCGTGGTTCATCGTGGCGGAGCTGTTCAGCCAAGGCCCCCGTCCTGCCGCCTTTGCTGTGGCTGGGCTCTCCAACTGGACCTCCAACTTCATCGTGGGAATGGGCTTCCAGTACATCGCGGTAATCACGGCTGCAATACTGGGGCAGAAGGGGTATGACTGGGGATGCAGGAATCTGAAAGTCCCAGGGGATCCCAGGAATCCAGGAGCGTCTCAGTCCCGCCCCTCAGTCTGTGATGGTTCAGGGTGGATCCAGATCCCAGTTCTGAATCTGGGATGGAAAGAGTGTCCAGCTGGATCCTGCTGCTGGATCCCTGTGCCAGACTCCAGTGCAGGATCCTATTGCTGGATCCTGCTTCCAAATCCTGGGTCTGGTTGCTGGTTCCTGGTGCTGGATCTCATTGCTAGATTTTGGTGTGGGGTCCTGGTGTCAGATCTTGGTGCCAAATCCTGCTGCTGGATCCCAACATTGAATTCCAGGGCCACATCCTTGAGCCCTAAAACCTGGGCTGAGGTGGTTTGTTTGGGTTAAGATCCCTTGGGAAGAAGGAGTTGGGGCCAGAGCAGGAATTGGACTCAATGTTCTTTATGGAACTTGAGATGTTCCTTGAAAGGAGGACCTGGGTCTTAGGTGGCCGGGGCAGGTGTGGGCAAGGAGGTACCAGCTGATCCTTCAGCCGTGGCCTGTCACTCTGAGTCCAGAGAATAGGGGCGGAGCTGGGGAAGGGTCAGGAGCAGCTGAGGGAACTGGGAGGGCTCAGCCAGGAGAAAAGGAGGCTCACCCCCCAGCTCCCTCATCTCTCCACAACTCCGACAGGAAGGTGCAGCTGTCAGGAGCTGGGCTCTGCTCCCAGGAAACAGGGACAGGATGAGAGGAAACAGCCCCAAGCTGTGCCAGGGGAGGTTTAGATTGGATATTGAGAAAATTTCTTCATGGAAAGGGTGGTCAGGGAGATGGTGGAGTCACCATCCCTGGAAGTGCTCAAAAACATGTGGATGTGGCACTTGGGGATGTGGGTTAGGGGGGGACCTGGCAGTGCCGGGTTGCTGTTTGAACTCGCTCTTGGCCGGCTTTTCCATCCTCAACAACTCCATGGTTCTGTGACCTCCATCCACGTGCTCACCTCCCCCTTTCCCTTCAATCCCAGCAACTCTGCGGCTCCTACGTCTTCATCATCTTCACGGTGCTGCTCGTGCTCTTCTTCATCTTCACCTACTTCAAGGTGCCGGAGACCAAAGGCCGGACCTTCGACGAGATTGCCTCGGGCTTCCGGCAGGGCGGGGGTGGCCAGAGCGACAAGACCCCGGACGAGTTCCACAGCCTGGGCGCCGACTCGCAGGTGTAACCGGGACCCCCGGCGCCACTGCCCCTCGAGTCCAGGGGGACTTTTTAAAACACTTTGTACAGACCCCAGGCAGGAGGGAGTGGGGGGGGTCTGGCTCCGACACCCCTTCTCCAGCCTACCCCAGTGGTTTACTGGGGACAGACTGACCTATTTTTTTTTTTCTCTGCTAGGAACGATTTTTATTTTATTTTATTATTTTACTTTTTAGCTGGTTTCGCGTCCAGGATTTCAAAGCCAATAGGTGTTTTAAAACCCAGCCACGCAGCCCCACCAGCAGGAGGGCAATTACGTGTTTTTTATTAACGACGCGATAGTTATTTAACGGGAAATCATGTAGAGGAAGTTTTTAAAAAGGTGGAAACTTATTTTTTAACATTCTAATCATAGAGGAAAAAAAAAATCACATAAATTGACTAAATCTAATATTTTTTTTAAAAAAACTACCAAGAAAATGAGTCATTTTTTAAAGTCTCCTTGATTTCAAGCCCCGCAGTGGGTTCGTGGACGGGGACCTCCTGTCCGGGGAGTCTGGAGGACGGAGCCGTCCAGATGGATCAGTTGGAAAGGTCAATTCCTTGTTGCAGGCTCCTCTCCTTTCGCCTGAATTCCAGCTGGGTGGGGAAAATGGGAGAGGGGAGATGTGTTCTTGTTGAATTTTGGGATTAATCTTGGCAATATTTGCCCGACAGTGAAGTGCCAACGGCAGCCGCGCATGACAACATCCCCCTCCATCACCACCCCCATCCCGGGACTCACCAAAATCCAGCACTGCATGGATACAGCCGTTTCCTGCTCTGTGTATAGACTGGAAGATATTTATATTATATATATTTTTGTTCAATGGTTGTTAATAGTAGACATTTAAGTTATAGCGTTTCTGATTTGACAAGCCAAGTACTGTAAATATTCTCGGAGTATAGTCACACTGTATAATGTATACAAAAGGTACAGAAAAAGGTTATAGTTTCTATAGCAACTAAGGAAAAAAGCTTGTACATGGTTAGGATGACTTTTGTATAGTTCTGCACTGTAGTTGTATCTATTGCACTGAATTTCAGGCTGTAGTATATTAAACAAAAAAAATACACAAGAGAAATACTGTCCTTTTCAAACAAAAATGAAAACATACAAAAAAAAAAAAAAAAAAAAAAAAAAAACATTTCCCGGGGAGCACCTNCCTGAGTGCAGCTGGTGTGGGAGCTCCTGGCACTTTCCCAAAGCCACAAGGAGGGTTGTTTTTTTTTTTTTTGGTTGGTTTTTGGTTTCTTGGTTTTTTTTGTTTTTTGTGTTGTTTTTTTTTAACAGTATTTTTTAAAATTTTATTTGTCTGGTTTGGAAGTGATGACACTTGACCACACATGAAAGAAAATAAAGGTTGGGAGCAGGGGGAGAGAGTAAAATAAATCTCTTTAGAGATGCCCGTGCTCAGCTGGTTGTGACATTGCTGTGCCAGAGTAGTGGGGGTGTATGTGGTTTTTTTTTTAGGCAAATCCCTGCAGTGAAGTGCCAAGGGTAAGGTGTGTGGTGTGAACAATAAAGGAGAATGTGAGCAGCCACCCAGCCCTGGTGTCCTGTGCCTTTATTTCTCGGAGCTGGACTTTCCCTGCCCTGCTGGGGTGGGGGGGTCTGGCCATGCGTGTCCCTGCAAAGCTTTTCCACCACGGGAACGACTCAGCTGCTTGCAAAATTCCTGCTCTGTGTGTATGACCAGGTTTTAATTGCCTGGAGCAGCCTGGGCTGGGATCACGGGGGGACCTGGCTGGAGCTGTGCTGCCCTGTGGATCCCAAACCTGCTCCCCTGGCCTGGGACAGAACTGTGCTTGTGCCACGAGCACTTGAGCAAGGGAACAGAGGGCGGAGGTTGCTGCTGCTCCATGGATTTGGTTTTTTCACCTTGAGCTGAGAAGGTGCCAAGAACTGCAAGCCCAAACACTTTCGGGCAAAGAAATGCTGATCTTGGTCACTTCAGGCTTTTTTCTATTTATTGAATCAGCTCTTTGCCCTGCAGGGCACACACTGGGCATGGCTGTTGTAGAAAATTGCTCTTATAGTGTCTTTTACAGCTCCCCAGAATGTTCTTTCTGTGCCCAGGGCTCCTCTCCTCACTCTGCTGCTTCATTCCTGGCTCCAGGAGATGCTCAGCCCTGCACAAACTTCATTTCCAGGCTGGGTTTGTTTTGTTGAACACCCAGAGCAGCCACACAGCCCCGCAGGCTCAGCCTGGGAGCACTGGAAGGATTACAGCCACGACCGAGCTCCAAATCCCTGGTGACCCAAATCCTTGTGCCCTGGGGCACTGTGCCACGAGGCACAGCTCCTTGCAGCATCCCCCACCCCATGGAGGTGATCATTCCAGCCCCTTCCAGCATCCCTCACCCCACAGAGGTGGTTATTCCACACCTGATGAAGTGGAGCGACCACCAGCACTTCCCACAGGAGTGCTGGGAAGTCTCCCAGCCCTTCCCCAGGCCTGGGCCATGCACCCCAAGCAGCCTTATCCCACCCCCTGGAATGGAACGTGGCCGAACCTGTGGTTTTCCCCTCCCCAACAGCAGCAATCCCTGCTAATTGCTCAGGCCCCAGCTTGACGAAGCATTCACAAAGTGCACTTGACTCCAGCCCAACTCAGCGAGGCAACTAAACACCCTCATAAATCCTCCTGAAGTAAATGAGCCTTAATCAGAGCGCGGGGCTCAGCGCGGCACAGGCTGAAGTTCCCTTCTCCCCTTTCCCAGCCTGAGGGATCACGAGCTCCGGCGGCTGCACCGTGCTTCCCACACTCCCCATGGCCTCTGGAGCCTTCCCTTGGTTGGCCCAGCTCTGGTGTCCTTGTTCCTCCCCAGCAGGGTCACCTCTGTCCCGAGGGGTCTCGCTGTTCCCTGGGGCAGGAGCCAGCTGGGAATGGGCCTCAGGGTGGCACCTCCTCCCGAGGTTGACGGCAGATCCAAGGGGATGTCAGCTTTCTGCCAGAAGGAAACTACATCTCCTTTAGGTTGGAATTCCCAGTTGGAGCCTTTTCATCCTTTCCCTCAAGACTGCTTAGAGTCCCTCATGCCTCCCCTGGTCCCTTCTGGATGGAAGTTCTTCCCATGGACCTTCTTCCCATGGAAGTGGAACAAAGGAGTCTCTCAGTGCCCAAAGCTATGAGAAGCTCGGCAGAAAGAGAAAATTCTGAGCATCTGCCCTAGTGGAAGGTGTCCCTGCCCATGGCAGGGGTGAAGTGGGATTAGCTTTAAGGTCCCTCCCATCCCAAACCAGTCTGGGATTCTCTGGAAATTGGTTTGGAGATGGAGGGGCTCTGCAGGGAGCTGCAACACCTTTTCCAGCCCAACCAGGCCCCCAGGAGCAGGTGTCCACCACCCCAGCCCTTCCCTGTGTCTCTCTCCTATCCCAGCATGGGATCTCCCTCATCAAAGTGACAATCAATGCCAGGAAACCAGTAAGAAACACACCTGAGCTTGCCTTGGCTCCTGGACAACCACCACAAGGCTGTGAGAGGCTGTTTGCTATTCCCAACCCAGTCAATAAATGATTTATTCAGTGTGTTTGTGGTGCTTTTGTTTCTCACCCTGGTGCTGTTACTCCCTGAGAGGTTACAGAGTGGGAGCAGCACATGAAGATTAACTCAGACCAAAATGTTTGTTTGGGACAGCCAGGGACACAGCTGGAAAGAGGCAGCAGCAGGAAGGACCAAGGGTTTGTGATGCTCATCGTATTCGGGAACCTGGATAAGAGAGAACCTGGCCAAACACCTGGGTCTGGCAGAGCCAGTTTTTATGTGGTGTGGGAAAACTGGGCATTAATCAACTCCAGCAGGTGACCGATGGTTTCTAGAGAGTCTTGCTGGGGCAGCTGCTTGGCCAGGTCGAAGGCTTTCATCCCCACCTCCTGGGCCTGAAACAGGACAGAAGAAACACCCAGAACTGTCAGGAATTTGGCTTTTCTCACAGGGTAGTTAAATACCTGCTGAGGCTCAGTGCAGGAGCAGCCTGGAGCAGATCCAGGCTCCCTTTCTGAGGTGACCTGTACAAGCTGCTTTACAGGAGAGCCTAGAGCTGCCAGCAGATCCCATATTTAGGATCCAGTGGTGCAGACAGGAGATTACTGACCCCAGCCCCCCGTGCTGGACATCACCTCCTGTCTAATACAGCTCCTCTGAACAATCGCAGAGCTATTTCAGGAAAAAAACCAAGCCAGCTGTACTGACTCTGAACTAAATCCTTCATTTCTCTTGATAAGGAACGGAATCATTTCCCTTGGTAGCTCTTCCAGGGATTATACACTCTCACAATTATAAAGCTTTGTCTTTTTTCCAATTTAAATTTGTTTGTGTCTCCCAAACACTCCCATAATTGTGGCTCTCTATAATACAATGAAGAGACCATTAATATTTCAACACAGTATTTTTCACCATCTGTAGTTTCACTCCTCAAAACCCAGGCTGAAGGAACTCAGGGTTTTGAGCTCTTATTCCAGACAGAGGGGCCTGATTTCCATATGGTTTCTGCTCAGCGCTTCCTTAAAATCAATTCTTGGTAAAGCACAGAGGCTACCAGTCACCTGTGAATTTTTTAGCCAGAAAGATACAGGAATGCGGATTCCAAACTGGAATTATGGACTCCAATAGACTGAACCTTGAACTCAGGGGAGTCTGGCTCAAGGACAGGTCTGTGAGCCCCAGGTTGTGCTCTCTCTGTAACCCCTGAGCTCAGGTCTAAAGGCAACTACACTGCCAGATAAAGGATGAACCCTGCAAATGTGGATAACTGCAGGATCCACTGGCCTGGCAGAGACCCAAACACATCCAGCAGGATTGTCAGCCTTGACAGAGTGCAGGTCACAGAATCATGGAATAGTTAGGTTTGCAAGGGACTTTAAAGCTGATCTCATGTACCATGGCAGGGACACCTTCCGCTATCCCAGGGTGCTCCAAGCCCCAGCCAGCCTGGCCTTGGACACTTCCATGGATTCAGGGGCAGCCACAGCTTCTCTGGGCACACTGTGCCAGGGCCTCCTCACCCTCACGGGAAAGGATTTCCTCCCAATATCCCACGCAAGCCCTTGGTTTGAGAGCTCCAAGGCACCCCGTCCTCGGTAACCAGTGCTGTGGGCTCAGGAGAGGTGCTGGGGAACAGGAGGTCCAGGAGATAGGATGACCCCCAGGGCAGTTGGCCAATTCTCGTGAACCCTTTCAGACACAACCTACCTTCTCTAAATCCACGCCCAGGTAGTGGATTATGGCCAGGGCATGCAGGACTCGGGCTGCTTCTGCAGGATGCTGCAATGGTCCCTGTTCCCGGACCTTCAGCACTGCCCACAGCACCCGCGTTCCCTCCTCGCGCTGTGCTTCGGCTGTATGGAGAAAGAAATGATCCTGATGGATGGATTTGTGGATTCAAAACTGCCCAGCTGGCTCTTCTGGACAGCAAAGCATTTCTACTGCAAACATCAACATGGTCTGAGGGAGGGGAAGCCCTCAAGGCAGGGGGTGGGATTAGGTAAACTTCAAGGTCCTTCCCACTCAAAGCAGTCTGGGATTCTACAATCTCTCAGACATCACCAGCTTCATGCAAATTCCATGCCAATGAACAGGACTATTTTCATCCAGTCAGTGTTTGGGTTGATTAGCCTTTAGAGAAGATGTGGAGCCACAACAGCTGCAGGAAAAGAACTACTCTTCTACTCCTGTCACGCCAAAGATGGCCTCCTGTAGCCCTGCCTTGGTGTTCTTCCTACTCTGGGAACTCCTGATGGAGATAGTACCAGGAAATGGGATTTACAGAAACATTTCTCTTATAATCACAGAATCCCAGACTGCTTTGGGTTGGAAGGGACCTTAAAGACCATCTCATTCCAAGCCCCAGTAATGGGCAGGGATACCTTCCACTAGACCAGGTTGCTCTGAGCCCTGTCCAACATGACCTTGGACACCCCAGGGAGAGAAATTGTTATTCCCTTTTCTGACAATGTCCTTGTTAGCACAGATGGTAGAAAGGTGCCAAGAACCAGAGTCTGGTCCGGCTTCAGTGAAGGCCAAGGTGGTACCAGGGGCACACTGAGGTTTTCTGCACCTTTATGTGCCAGTGAGAGACTCCCCAGCCTTTCTCCTGAGTATCTGAGTATTCTCCAGATTAATATATCCAATTATCTGCACAGGCTATTCCATCACGTCCTACTGCTCCAGGAGGGAGCTGTTCCCCTGCCTAAGTGAGCTGAAATGTCACATCCATTACTAAAGGGAGACAAAGGAGCTGCAGAGAAATGAGAATGTTCGAGTATCAAATTGCATCGGGGAGGTTTACTTCAAACATTAGGAAGAAATTTTTTCAAGGAAAGGCCTGTAAAGCATTGGAACAGGTTGCCCAGGGAGATGGTGGAGTCACCATGCCTGGAAGCATTCAGAAAACGTGCGGATGTGGCATTTGGGATTTGGGTTAGTGGTGAACAGGACAGTGCTGGAGGAATGGTTGGACTTGATGATCTTAAAGGTCCTTTCTAACCCCAACGATTCCATGATTCCAGGAATCAAATCTTGCTTTGCTTCAGTCAGTGGTGAGGGAGCTGTGAAATGAAGAATGCAAACAGAAAGGGCAAAGTTGGGCTTCCACGGAACACCCTCATGCCTGACATGGCTTGCAGCAACCTGCCGAGCACCGACTCAAGAACACTCAGCATTCCCATTGAATTCAGCCTCTGGAAGCACCATGCCAACCCCAAAGCTGCCAGTATGATCTGTAGGGTGCAGGGGCTCTTTAATCCCCCACTTCCTGAAGGTTTTGGAGCAACAGCAGCTCTTACTCATCCCGTCCTTGATGCCCTCCTCATCCTCAGAGAATGGTGATGCTTCCGCGTGGGCCTGGAGCGCTCGCTGGTGCTCATGAAGGCAGCTCAGCAGCCAGTCATGCCAGAGGCCGCTCACCTGGCAGGAAGCATGGGAATTATTTCACTCCTGTGAATACCTGGTATTCAGTTGTTCTCCAAACAATGTCCCTGCACAGCCTGTCCCCTCCGCATGCCTGCGGGTCACTGAGCCAGGCTGGATGTTCCCGGAGGGATCACACTGCTCCTCTCCCACGCAGCCCCAGCTGGGATCCCTCACTTCCCCAGCTGATTAGGGATTTTCACCTAACTTGAACAAATCTAACCAAAATATTCACCAAGAGCTGGTTGAGTTGAAGTTTGGGACAGGAATGGTGGTGGATTTTGCAGCTCCTAGCCCCTTATTTCCACAAAAATTGATTTAAAAAAATTAAGGCTCATTTTATTCAGTTATTAGATCACTTAAATAATTATTACGTTCCTTGTTTGATCAATCTGTTCTGAAAATCTTTTATCAGTGTGATTTTCATTGATTCCCAGTGTAAATTTTAGGTGGCTTGCTTGTATCCCACTCCTCCCTGGCTTTGGGAACTCCTCGGAGACCCTTTGTACTGATGGGACTCTAACCTCTGGCACAGGGAATTTGGTAGCAACGCTGGTTTTTAACAAGGTTTGGCTGCCCAAACTGAACACAGTTTCTTAAGAATTTTGAACTGATTACACGATTAATGTCTTCTGGTTTTAACTCAGAGAATTATTTAAGTATGCAAAAGTATGAAAAGGGTTTCTGGGATTGATTCTTAAAGGCAGCACTAACACTTGACATCACCCCACCGAAGGGAAGTGGAAAAAACATTGGAAAAGGCACAAAAAAAAGATGAGAAAAACTCAGAGGATGATTTTTGGTTCTGCCAACCTCAGTATAGAGTGAGTTTGCTGCATCCATTTTATTCTGGTGGAAGAAAATGTTGGCCATGTGGAAGTACCCTCCAGAGACCTCAACAGAGTTCAGTCCAAACTCAGCTGTAGCCAGGTAAACCTGAAATCAATATTAAACACAAAATAAACCCCAGAAGGTTCATGTTCATGCCAAACCTGGGAAGTTTTACATTGTGGATTAATAATATTGAAAATGTTCAGGGTTTTTATGTGTAAATTATTCCTGGTAGTGATTGGAAAATGTGGTACTTAAAACCTGGTTTTAGGGCTTATGTAAAGGAGTGAGGTACTAAAAACTCTTTGGGGTTATCCATAGGAATGAGGTACTAACAAGCTGTATTTTGGGAGTTATCCATAGGCATGAGGTATAAAAACTCTGTATTTTGGGGTTATCCATGGGAATGAGGTACTAAAGAACTGTATTTTGGGATTTATCCATAGGATCCATAGGAACATACTTAGCTCACAGAGTTTATCCATTGCAATGTACTAAAAAGCTGTATTTTGGGGTTCATTCATGGGAATGCAACAGCCTAAATCCCCCCTGGCTGGGGCAGAGGCACCTGCTCAGTTCATTCTCTAAAGTCCAGGGCAGGTGTGCCACCCATCCACCACAGCTCTCCCAAAGCCCATCCTGCTGCTTTCCCAGCCCCCAGACAAGACTGTTCTTCCCCCGGAGGAGCAGTGGGAAAGTAGTGCAGCATTCCAGCTATTCTGAGCTGGCGTGTGACTCTCAGCAGATCCCAGACATGCAGCCAAGGTCCAGGCAGGTCCTGAACTTGCTAAGAGCAAAAAAACTTCTTACCTGGTGCCCTGTCAGGCACTGCATTTAGGGAATCTTAAAAAAAAAAAAAAGGGGATTTTGGGGATCTCCCAAGCCTTTTGGGAGATTCCTTTGTGGGATTCTCAAATTCCCAAAGGGTTTCTAGACTAAGCAGAGACTGGGTTGTGTGTTATAATAGAAAGGGTCTAATTCTTCTCCTTTTATGTCATCATTTACACCCACACAAAGCCACTATCGAATTCCACAGGAGTGGGGATACATCACTCGGCACTGGATAAATTTAGTCTACACGGGACAGAAATAGGATGTGGAGAAGTTCATCTGGCTTTGGAGGATCAAATGACAGGCAAAGCATCCTCAGGAACACAGCTGGCAATGACCACTTCCAATATAACAAACTGTTCTTGTGGCTAAAGAGGTGGAATTTGGGAAAACATCATTGAACCAGATATTGAAATAGGGAAATAAGGCATGAGTTAAATAATGGGTGTCAGATCTGGGAAAGTATTGAGGGAAATAACAGCCCAAATGTAAATTATCTGTGGAAAAAAGGCAATTCCACCAGTCTGGGGCAGGAATGTCTGGGCATCTCAGCACTGTAATGAAGCTGATGGAGAAATATACAGGGAGAAGCAGTAAAGACAAGGAATGTGAGCAACATGTGAGGAGTGGCAGAGGGAGACTCAGCCTCAAGAAAAGGAGGCACAGGGGGGACCTCCTGGCTCTGCACAACTCCCTGACAGGAGGGGGCAGCCAGGGTAGGTCGGGTTCTGCTCCCAGGGAACAGGGACAGGGCGAGAGGGAATGGCCTCAGGCTGAGCCAGGGGAGGTTCAAGGTTTGATATTGGGAAAAATTCTTCCTAGAAAGGGTGCTCAAGTATTGGCAGAGGCTGCCCAGGGCAGTGGTGGAATCACCATCGCTGGAGGTGTTCAAAAACCGTATGGATGTGGCACCGGGGGACACGGGTTACGGGTGCACCTGGCAGTGCTGGGAGAATGGTTGGACTTGATGATCATGGAGGGCTTTTCCAGTCTTGGTGATTCCATGATTCTCTATCACTTCACGGGAATATGGATAACTGGCAAAACACATCTTAGCTCACACATGGATCCACAGATGTCTCAGACCTATCCAGCTCAGGTGTTTGTAATGTGAGCCCTCTCAAGATCCCAAATCGGCCTGCTGCAATTTCCACATGGATCTGGGAGGAGAGAAGGAATTCAAATGGAATTGTTCCTTGTTCCTGTATTCCAAGGGACTTACATCATTGGCCAGGTGATACAAAGCCTGGTCCAGGTTTCCTTCAGCAATGGAGAAAAGCCCCAGCCCACGGTGTAACTTAGACTGAAGAGCAGCACTGCATTCTGGAGTCTGGAGGACAATCCACTGAGCTTGGGAGAGATACTTGGCTGCCTGTCGGAGATGGCCGGTGCCTAGAATGACATGCAGGAATAATCAAGGAAATAAAGAGGGTAAGGAGCATTTCTTATTCTGGAAAGTCAGAAAATACTGCTGGCTGTCCCTTTGGGGTAGCTTGATATGGAGATGCAGCTTAGGGATTCCCCACTTCTTTCCCAAGCACTTCTGAGTTGCCCAGGTGTCTAAAGTCTCATTTACAGACAGGTGAATGTGTAGAGAGCTCCAAAAGGAGCCAGAAACCATGGAATTTCAGACTGGTTTGGATTGGAGGGGACCTTCAAGATCATCCTGTTCCCCCTGCTGCTCATAGCAGGGTCATCTTCCACTATCCCAGGCTGCTCCAAGCCCCATCCAACCTGGCCTTGGACACTGCCAGGGATCCAGGGGCAGCCACAGCTGCTCTGGGCACCCTGTGCTTGGGCCTCCCCACCCTCACAGGGAAGGATTTCTTTCCAATATCCTATCTAACCCTGCCCTCTGGCAGTGGGAAGCCATTCCCTGTGTCCCGTCCCTCCATCCCTTGTCCCCAGTCCCTCTCCAGCTCTCCTGGAGCCCCTTTAGGCCCTGGAAGGGGCTCTGAGCTCTCCCTGGAGCCTTCTCTTCTCCAGGTGAACACCTCAGCTCTTCCAGTCTGGCTTCGTGGCAGAGGGTACGTTGCACTCAGCCTCTCTGGAACACGTGGCTTTGACAGGTTCACCCCAGGCAGGCACTGATGACTTGTACCTTATCACACTGGAATTACTCACAGGATTTTTTCTCTCTGCTCTCACCATGCCATTTATGACAACCCCTGAGCCAGCTCAGTTGTGCCAGCAGAGCACTGTGTGTGCTCCCAGAACGGCAGTGATTTACGGGGATCTCTCTCGCAGGGAGAGCAGCTCCGATGCCTTCCTTTGCCGTGTTTTCCAAAGCAAACAATGAGAAAAAGCTCTGCTCAGGCAGAGCAGGATTTGTGAATGAGCCGGGGAGTTCTTTGGGTACAATGGCCTCTGAAATGTTTGCTGGTTCCCTGAGATAAGAACACAACCAACCACCCAAAGGAATGTAATGCTTTGGAGAGTCATCCGAGGCCACGGAGGTAAAGAATAGATTCTTATACGGCTTCTCTTGTGGGAATTGGTGGAGAGGGAGAAAACATTTCATTTGCTTTCATTGATCTCCTGAGCATAGAAAGATTCTTTTCCCCAGAGCCACAGAAAAGGGGTGTGAGGGGGGTGCGCGTGTGTGGGACGGCTCAAATCTCTGCAATGCCCTTGAGGCAGAGCAGGGCCCAGGGCTGCTCCTTCCCAGATAAATGGCAAAAGGAAACCAGA
This sequence comes from Pomatostomus ruficeps, assembly GCA_013400735.1. Lineage (NCBI taxonomy): Eukaryota > Metazoa > Chordata > Aves > Passeriformes > Timaliidae > Pomatostomus > Pomatostomus ruficeps. The sequence goes on from VYZT01039625.1 coordinate 80,830, forward strand.
AACCTGACCCGGGAGGCCTTGCCCTTGCCAGAATTCCCATGTAGACAATGCTCACCCGTGGAGGCCTCAGCCAGGAGCAGATAAATGGGCACGAGCTGCACGGAGCCGGAGCCGAACACTCGGGAGCTGAAGTGCAGTGCCTGCAGTGCTGCAGGAATTGCTTCTAGGGGCTTCCCTGTCCACACAAACCCTTGGGCTGTGCTCAATGCCACGGCAATGAGGGATTCCTGCAGGGAAACAGAGCAGGGGCAGAGTGAGAAAGGACACAGAGAAAAGAAATGACAGAACTCCACCACGGTTTGGGTTGGAGGGACCTT